>JAUCMU010000125.1:8104955-8117409 GCA_032275025.1 Enteromius treurensis | reverse complement strand
ATCCAAATATGTGGTCTAATATGCTCTCTTGACATTAACAATATGTGTGTGAGTTGTACTGTATCTTTATTTTCTCTCACTTCTTAGAAGAGAATCAACCAAGATTGAAGAGGACACGGGGAGCCTTTTCAGTTCCCATGACTGAAGTGTACCTCCTCTTCTACCAGGCCACCATACCAGTCTTCATCTCTGAATCTCCTCCTCCAGAGAGAAAATCCATCTATATTTTTAATGCAAGATGAGGTATATCTTGAAGGGATGGAAGCCAGTATTTTGCCTTTCAGGTTGCACTAATGTAATGTTTGGGTGAGATAATTCTTTCTTGAATATATATTTCAGATGATTAAAATCATCTGCAAGCTCTGCTCTAAGTTCATGCTGAATCATGCCAGATTTGTGGATGTGAGGCAGAGGGCAGAATGTGGGGTGGAGGATGCCCTTTACTTTGTGGAGAGGTAAAATGTATAGATTAATTTCTTCCAGATGGAAGAAATTATTCCAGATATGAATAATGAATAGAAACTTACTCTGTTCTAAACAACTAGTCATTTTCACATTACATTTTGAACTAAAGTACAGTATATCTCATATGCAGTGTGTGCAATTTTCTAACTCTACACTTCTTTCTCTTCAAAAAACGTATGTCCATCTTCTCCCTTATCACAGCCCACAGGAACATGATGCACTGGGGGAAGAGTTCCTAGACTATTAGACCATGCCTTTGCCTAGATTGGAAGCAGACCCAGACATTGAGGGCTTCTGGGCCAATATGGCAAGTTTAAAACACAAGGTTACAAACCTTATTTTGTTTTCTTTAAAAACCAATGTTTAGTGACTTTCTGAATTTATTAAAGGTGTAACATAACCATGTTGTCTATATTTTACAGGTGACAGGGGTGGGCAGGTTTGAGCGACTCTCCACCATTGCTAAATTGGTGTTAGTCCTGCCACACTCCAATGCTGATGCAGAGCGAGTATTTTCGCTGGTGGGAACACTGTCATCTCTAATGGCAATCAAGATGGCAGACTTGGAGCCATGCTTCAAGTGGGAGCCATCCAAATCAATGCGAATGCAAAATCAGCCACCAGCATTTACAATAGAGCACATGCTAATCTGTGAACATGTTAATCACGTTAATACTATTTCTGTAAAATGTTTGTGAAAATTAAATGTAATGTTAATCTCCCAAGAAATTATGTACAGATACCAAATACTTTGACAATCAATATATACCTAATACACTTCTGCTAATGCAATGATTTTGTGTTTGTATTTTTTCCACACCAAGCCACGCCCCTCCACAAGCCCCTCCCCCATAACAAGCCCCGCCCCCAAAATCTCACCCTAAGCTGAACTCAAAAGTTGGCAGCCCTGATTAAACCAATAACAAGTGAGAAGTAGTTGTACAATTAGGCTAAAACGCCAACAAAGAGCGACATCTAGTGGCCATTATACAAGACAGAATTTCTCCTGCTAGGAAACATTCTTGAGGTTGCTTCTTCTCATCTCATCCAAAACAGATCTTTCTCATTTTTTATAGGCTACTAGCTTTGATATACTATGTTGTGTCTGTCAAACTATTTAAAAAAATTGAAGACTCTATGTAGGTTATTATGGAAGCTTGTGTGTAGCAAAATTCAATTTGCAATGCAATATTCAAAATGGCAATGTATTTTTTATTTAAATCTACATTTTCCATTACCCTACATGTGCAAAATTTGGTGCAAAAGGAAAATGAAATAAAATTATTTACATTTCCCATTTACGACAGTAATCTTAATATGTAAATTGCATACTAATTTGAATGCTTTATAAGTTGTATAAGACGGACCATATGCACATGTGGGGTAATGGAAAATGTCATTTTGAATTTTGCATTGCAAATTGAATTTTGTTTATAATCTATTGAATATAAAGTATTAAAATAGACTGCATATTTAATCACGAAATGAAATAAGCTTTGCATTGATGTATGTATGCATAGGATAGGACAGAATTTGTTAGAGATACTATATGAAATATGAAACTAGATGAAAATCTGGAATCTGAGGGTGCAAAAATTGCCAAGGTCCAATTCTTTAAACATGTCCAAATAAAGTCCCTTGCCATGCAAATTACTAGTCAAAAATTAAATCTTGATATATTTATTGAAGGGAAGAATTTGCTAAATATCTTTTTTGGTATAAATGTTTGCTATTGCTAGAAATTGGAGGATGGCTTTGTAGAGGGCGCTGTTTATTTTGCCAGCTTTCGAAGTAGGAGGAAGTTCGTCTGGTGTTGTATGGTGTCTCTGCTGTATCCTCAGTGTCCATCTCGATCAAAACACTGTCCCATCTGCGCTGAGTGCCTGCGCTCTTCAGCATGAACCGAAAGAGGAACCACTGCTATATTGAAACAGGCCCGTCCTCGGAGTCCCAGGCCGCCTTTATGGACACCACGGGGTCCTTCAGCCGAGACCAGGACGACTTGTCCGAGCTCGAGCCCGACGAGCAGCTGGTGTGCTCGGTGACCGAAATCACGGAGCACCTGGGCAGGAACATCACGGTGGTGCTGGAGTCCGCGCTGTCCGAGATCCGCAAGCTGGTCAGCGTCCGGATCAGAGTCCTGAAGATGGAGCTCCGCGAGAAGACCGACGAGATCGAGCTGCTCAAAGCCAAGCTGGAGTCGACGGAGAAGGACGGTAGGGGGTCTAACTCCAGCAGCCTGGACTTTAGGAAAGCAGAGCATCAACCGGGCCAGAAACACGGCTCCGACCCGAAGAAAGCCAAACCCGGGACGCCCGTGGTGAAGAAGGAGAACATCAACGCGATCTGCGACTATCTGATGAAGGACAAGAACCAGCGGGGCGCTGCTGAAGTAGAGAGCGACCACAGCAACCAGGCCTTCGGGTCCGAAGCGCAGCCGCACGCGTCTCTGAGCCTGTGGACGGACAGCGGAGCCGCGGACCCCGACGCTGACACGGACATCTTCAGCATGCTGCCGTCCGCCAGCAAACGCATGTACGACTATGAGTGGATGACAGGAGTCGAGCTCAACTCAGCTGAGTTTAAAGGTACTGCTTGATCAGATACCCTAAGGTATTGTAAACATGAATCGTAATGTGTATGTAATGTGCATGCATTCGTTTGCGTGTATTTGCGAATGCATATGGTTTATGGCATGCATGCGCTATAGACTAATACAGTTGTTTAAAGTATGCATGCGCTGTAGCGTGTATGCATTATTCACGCTATGCGTTTCTATATGTGCATAGATGCATATAGGATTCATGCTTGCTTTGTAGATGCTGCATATAGTATGCATATGATATGCAAGCGTCGCATGAGTGTTTGTAGTATGCATTCGCTGATTTGTGCATGCATTTAATCGATTACGTCCATCAAAGAATATATATGGACGCATGCACTCCTTGCTATATATATATATATATATAGCATTAATGTATTGTTTGTAAATATATGTTTATATTTGGCAATAGAACACGTGTTGTGGTATGTATGCTTTCTAGCATGCATATGTTTTGTGTTGTTCAGTATCATCTGGATAAGTGAACTAAACCCAGTTGCGTTTATCCTTGAATCCCCTGATTCTGTAGGTGATACTGAAACAAAATGTGAAGATGTTTCCGCTGTGGATGACGAGGATGAAACTGAAGACTCTGAAGGAGGAAGAGGAAGTCTGAGGTCAGTGTCTGACCATTTTCCTCTGGACGCGCAGGGCTCCCCGCGGGAAGACAGGAACAGCCCGGCGGAGGACAGTATGGACAGAATGGAGCCAGGTCAGTGTTTTAAAAAAAGAGGATGTTTCGGTTTCATTTTAAACTCTACATGAATGCAGCACTACTGACTCTGATGTTAACCTTTAATTGATCTTAATAGACAAAAAAATTATCCCCAATCTTGCGGAGTAGCGTATATGTATGACAACTTCTGTCACCATGCATTGTATAAGATAGATAACCTTATGTTTTGTGTTCTTTAAAGGGGAGACACTACAGCCCAAAACTGCTTTTCATGTAGCTGTCAAGTTTGAAGTTTTGGGCTTTTTGTTTTTTCATAGTGTTTTTTTTTTTCCTTCTTTTTTCTCCAGACTAGTGGAAAAGAAAACATTCGAAAGACACTGTTAAGTGTTTCTTTTATAGCACTTTATGTATTTATGTCATTACATTTTAATTACAATAGATTTATTTCTCAAAATGAGTTTTTTCTCCTACATAAATCTCCACTTCAGCAGCACTTACACACACACCAAACATAAGTTTTGTTCATATATGATTTGCTTGCTTATATACGTTTTTATTCCCCACAGAATTGTAAAAATACTGTGTTTTCTGTCCGTTCTAAGAATTGTAAAATTCCCTCTGAAAAAATGTTTGACTGTAATGTATCGAAAAAAATGAAACAAGCGTTCTGAAACTGACATCATCCAGGGTTGAATTGTTTGTAATAGAAATGAATGCAAATTGGCGCATATTTTATAAAACAATTGCTCATTTGCATATTCAAACATCGCATTTTACAAAACTTGGAATACAAAAAAAAGTTTGTAGTTTTCAGTCTTATCAATGTTCTGGATGAGTAAGGTGATAACTAGTAGTTTGTTGTTGTTGTTGTTTTTTTTACCGTATTCACCTGCAGTGTCTCTGCTTATATAAATAGTTCACTCATAAATTAAAATTGTCATCATTTACTCCTCCTCGAGTAGTTCTAAATTTCTATGAATTTCTCTGTTCTGCCCAAAAAAAAAAGGAAGGTATTTTGAAGAAAGTTTGTAACCAGGCTGTTTTGGTCACCGTTGACTTTCTTACAAGGATAAAAAAAATAGTTTGGGAGGCAGTGATGACCAAAAACAGCCTGCTTAGAGACTTTCTTCAAAATATCTTAATTTGTGTTCAGTAGAACAAAAACATGCACACAGATCTGGAACAACTCGAGGGTGACTACTGATGACAGAATTGTAATTTTTGGGTGTACTATTACTTTAATCCTTTCAATGTGATTTAGAAATATGTTTTACTCACTGTCTTTTCCAGGTCAGTTCTCCTCTCACACCTTCATCTGCCCCTTCTGTGGAACCCTTTGCCCTGACTCCTCTTTCCTGGAGGAGCACATCAAGCTCATGCATCATGAGGAGAGCACCCTGCAGTCAGCCCCGGGCGGTTCTTCCTCTCGCGGAGAGGGCGACGCGAGTGCGCCGGGTGGCACAGACAGACCCGTTGGCCGAAGTGCACGGGAGAAGAAAGTGGAAGGCGGATACGAGTGCGGCGACTGCGGACGTCACTTCAACTACCTGGGCAACCTGCGTCAGCACCAGCGCATCCACACCGGTGAGAAGCCCTTCGTCTGCCCCGAGTGTGGAGAGCGTTTCCGGCACGCCGCGCGCCTCAAGAGCCACCGCCTCAGCCACAGCGGAGCCCAGAGCCCTTTCCCCTGCCCGCAGTGCGGTAAGGGCTTCCCGGTGCTGTCCGGACTGAAACGGCACCAGCGTGTGCACACGGGAGAGAGTCCCTATGCCTGTCCCCAGTGCGGACGCAGATTTAAAGAGCTGGGCAACTTATACACACACATGCGCATTCACAGCGGCGCTACGCCCTACTCTTGCTACCAGTGTGGGCGGAGCTTCAGGCACCTGGGCACATACAAGAGTCATCGCTGTATGCCTGCTACACAGTTAGCCAGCGGCCACAGTCCAGCATGGGCTCAGGAAGACAAGGTGCAAACTGGGTAAAAGCAGAGTGACAGATGTGTACAGTAAGGGGTCTGTTACTTCCTCGACCGCTGGTTCAGGATCCATTTCGAGTCCAAGACAGAAGCTTGGAGATGTGAGACAGGTGGTTAGGACAATTAAACAACATCAGGTTTACGAAGCTGTGTGAATAAGGACTTCTTTCTTATTCAAGTTAGTTGACGTCATCTGTAACGGTAACTTGCTGCTTGTTAAATGTTCGTTTTTGGAATATTTTGCAATAATTTCTTCCAACGTCAAAAATGAAAGACGTTTGAGTGTTCATACACAGTATTTCAAGACTGCATTAAATAGCATTTGATGTTTTTAATTGTTGACCACAGGGCCAGATAAACAGAGTGAAATATGCCTTAAAAAATTAACTCCACAAAAGTGAGTCTTTAAATAATTATACATTAATAATGATTCAACATGGCATTCCCTCTACCAACCTTACAAAAAAGTAGCATGGTTTGAGATTTAAATACAGCATTACTTAGAAACATGCCTATTGTATTTAATACTTGCCATATATATAACATGTACACGATCATTCAAAAGTTCAGGGTTGGAAATTATTATGTTGTGGAAAATAACATTTCTATTTGAATACAAATTGAATGTAATTTATTCAAGTTATGGCAATTTTACTCTAGAGGTCAGTGTCAGGTTATCCTTCAGAAATGATCTGATTTGGTGCTTTAAAACATTTCCTAATATTAGTGTTGAAAACAGCTGTGCTGTTATACTTTCCTGAAAACAGCGATGCATGTTTTCAGGGTTCTTTAATATTTTTTTTAAACCTTAGAAATGTTTTTTAATTATTATTGTTTTTAGATCAACTTAATGCATTCTTGCTTAATGAAACTAGTCTATTCCTAAAAAAACAAAACAAAACAATAAACTTACTGACCCTAAACATTTGATCAGTTGTGTACAGTTGGCAATTGATGTTGTAAAAATGTCAGTCAAAAAAACAGGTCAAATATGCAAATCAAGAACTTGACATGACATTGATTTGATGTAAATTGAACGTCAAACTTATATTGAGCTATATATACATTAAACCAACATCAGAGTGAGAATCCCTTGCTGTTTTTTATCATTGAAAGAAACTGCCGTCCAAACTGAATTTCAAATGATGTTAGCATCTTGATTAAGTTTTAATATTTGATGTCATATTGATACCATGGTACTTGTCTAAGTCCAAATTCAATCATCAGTATCCAATAAGTCTAATCATAAATGCCTGTGAAAACAAGAAATAATATTTTATATATTTACAAGTTACATTCTAATTGTTAAGTATTATGAGAGTTGCTCAGCATACAACTAATGTATAATTTTTTTTCCCTACAATTAAAATTAGGTTCAAAATCATTAAATTGCACTGCACTTGCACCTGAGTCGCGAGTGCATTTAAAGCGGTGCCGTTTTGAGCGCGTGAGTGCTGCCATCGCGTGGATGACGTATGTTACTACGCCACCCGGACTGTCGGAGTATGTTTTCAATTTGTTATAATTATGTGATCGCACTATTAACACCTTTTTTATTTATATTAGTGAATTTGTTTATACGTGTCTACCTGTATTTTAACAACTTATAGGTTTGGAAAAATATACCTAAATGGATTTAGAAAAGATATCGTTCAGAGGTGAACCTGGGCGCACTTAGTAGGGAATGACTAAGTGTTGGAAATACAAGCAATCCATTGGATTTATTTGAAGACTTTTTTCCCATAGCGTTGATCTCAAAATAGCCTGAATGTTACCGATTAAATAGCACAAAAAAGGTACAACTGGTCATTTCTCAGTAATAACCTTCAATGATCTGTATAAGGCAAACAGTACTGAAATAACCAACTGTAACTAATAAATACTCCTTAAGATATGGTTCATGTTGTTTATGTATTTGTAAGCAGTTGGTGACATCATGACATGCTGTTGAAGCGCATTAAATATAACACTTGTGTATGAAGGGATGTTTGACCTGCGTTGAAATGGCTATGGACCCAAACAGCTGGAGTGCTCTTGAAAGGCCGAATGCTGCTGCGGTTATTCCTCCTGTAAATGTCTCTCAGATACGCTTGAGAAAACATCATCGTGACATTTAAGAGAGGGGAACATATATGTCAGGAGAGACAGAGAAACAACATCCAGCCGTAAGAAACTATTTGTCTTTATTAGAGGGTGACAAGTCTCCGTCAGTAATCACGACGCCTTAATAACACACTGCCAGCTGAACTTGTCATTTCTCCAGGAGATTGCAGGGCTGTGTGTGACTGCAAGACTATTTTCCAGGAAAACACTTTGAGGAAAAGCAACACATTCTCACACAGAGATTGCAAAAGTTGGCAACACAAAATGATTTTTGCTTATTATGAGTAATATAAAGTGATAAAATAAACACATTAAAGTGTAAGCAAATAACAAATGGTTTGTATTCATTTAAGATTATGCCTATTAAATGTATAATGCAGTTTTTCATTAATTGGTGTTAAGAATCAAAAATTAAGTGTCAAAAAATGACCAAAAGAGTTTGCTTTGTCCCAATGTGCTTTTCTTTACTGAACACAGTGCGCAAATTTATAGTTTAGAAAAATGCTAAAAAAAAAAAAAAAAAAGTGAATACCTGATATCTTCTCCAAAAGACATTTGGAGTTAACTAACCTAGGGACAAATTTATATAAAAACATGGTCAGATTTCAATAAAACATATTCATTCATATATATATATATATATATATAAATAAAGTGTTACAGAAGAGATTAAATATTATTTCAACTGAATATTTTTAATATTCCATTTAAACATTTTAATGCTATAAAATTAATTTGCTATAAAAAGAATGCTACCATTCATTCTGAAGACTAATTAAATATTTGCAATAAAACTGCCAGTAATTTTTCATTATTTGAGACAATAAGCATTCACTGGCCGCAGGCAGCGTTGCAGACACAATGTAAACACCTGGGCTCTTATTGTGGAACTGCAGGGCATGTATGGACTCCTGATGTGAAGGGGGTCTAATTCAAGACCACGTGTGTGGGATGTTTGCTGTAGACACAATGGGTGAGCAGCCATATTCATTAATTCATGCAAAACAAAACCTAAATTACCTGCTGTGAGTCTGCGAAAAAAATAGACTACAGTCTTTACACTTTGACTAACTCCGGGTTATCTTCTTTTGAAGCAAATTAAACCAAGTATGAAGCAACATGTCACACGTGTAATTTTGAAAGTGTGTACAATGATAATGCAAATAAGATGATAATAATGCAATACAATTTTACCTGTGAAAAGCCATGCATGCTCAGTTATTCATAAATTAATCGATTAGATAGATTTGGTTAAATAAATGTAAAAGTAGCTTTAACAAAACCTTATTAGGTTTTCAAATTTAAGCTGACTAAACATTATTTCTTTTACTTGATTGTCACTACATCAGGTTAGAGATAATATTATAGTTTTTATTAATATTTAGATTTCTTTTTTTATTTTAATTTCAGTTCATTTTTAGTTCATATTATATTAATTGTATATTAATATTTAATATTTCTTGTCTGTTTTCGTCTTGTGTATTTGATTGATTGATAGATTTTATTAATTTTATTTCAGTTTTATTTGAGTTATCTTTAGCATAGCAATATATGAACCAAATGAAACTGAGAAACGTTGCTTACCCAGCTGGCACCTTGATGTCAAATATTAGTCAAGACTTGATCAAGACACTGCATCTCCATGAGATGTTATTCCACTTAAAAAAAAATTAAAATAGTAGGTTAATCCCATAATCCCACACTGAAATTGGTTTAATGGAGGCTGCATGCTATGTTAACCAGTATGTTTAACCCTCCTGTTACCCTAAAATCCGCTAACAACTTTTATCCACTGGGAAAAAATAATATCATGTTAATTTTATGTTTACCAAGTTTTCCCCATTAAATTAGAAAAAAGTCATTCAATCTGAAGCAAATAAAAAAAAAAAAAAAAGTCTGCAATCTGGGATGACAGCATTTATTTGATATTATTTCCATTATGGGTAATGTTTTTGGTCTTATAGACTATATTTCAGTATACTAACAATATACTCTGTGCAGTATATACTAGCAATAGCATGTGAAGTGGTTCAATACTGATGATTGCACTGAATAATTTGACTGATTTGATTGTAGCAGTTAACAATTCACTGATTACATGATCCGGGCAGAGAAAGTCAAAGTGAATAACCTGAACATGTAACAACCTTGCTCATCTTTGAATGTGTGGATTTCTGTTCATGTGACCTTCTTAAAAAGCACACACACATTTAGACACCTAATTGCTGTATAACCTCCCTGTTTGCACCTTTGAAAGGTTTAGGTAGGGTTTTTTCAACCAAGGTGAAGACATTTCTGCAGGTTTTCTTCTGGTTTTCCACCTTTTTACGCGAGTTTATGAATTACTGGATTGCTGTACGTCCATTCAGTATTGAATTTTCACCTCCACACTGCCACAAGCATCACACAATGACAGGACCGAGATCAATTTAAAACATGACTGCTCTAAACATTGATGTAGGTATGAATGCTTGCACATCAGCACTCCCATGGTTCAGCTATGGACATATTCAGCTAAAAATACACCATGACATCTATTCATGTGCACTCGGTATCAATGTTCATGTCTGTTAAAAACCATAATTTTCTGCACCTGACTGCAGTTACACTCCATTAACTGATGCTAAATTCTCAGTGGTGCATCAATGTGCCACACTGGCAGAGCAATCATTTAAGGCTGCTTTATAGCCTTCATAATTGTTGAATTCATCTGATAGAAACCAATGGAATTGTTGTGGCGTGAATACAATAAACCAGACCATAGATGTCATGCTTGCTTGTTTGTCATCACAAATCGATTTTAAAAATGTATTACGTAAATCATCACAGGTGCATAAGGGGAAATATGGATAAGGTAATCTATCCCAATGGCAAATAATTTACATAATGCTTTTTAAATAAAGACAATTATGTAAAAAATGTGCCTTTACATTGGGTCTTGTTTTGAAATATATATATATTTATATTTGTATGTATATATATATATATATACACACACACACACATCAACAATTGTTTTAATATATATATATATTGCTATCTAAAATATAAAAATTGTTTATATAATGTATGTGTGCATACTGTGTATTTTTATTTATTTATTTATTAATAGATTATAATTTTGGTAATTTTTGTATTCTTTAATTTTAGACTGTATGCACTATGAATGATTTTGGCCGATGTGTGTTGTTTTGAAATGTGCTATAAATAAAATAGAAAATAAAAGAACAGAAAAGAGACAATGGTCAAAGGTTCAGTTTAACTGTTATGCTATATTTCCCAACCAGAAGTAAGTATTCCATTAAATAATTTTTTTTATTTAATTTAAGTCTTTCTATTTTAACATTTCACATTTAATTTTGTCAAAGGGTTCATAATAACACAATGAGGGTACTCAATACTTGAACACTTGGAAACTGCATAGCTGAACTACTCCTATTAAAGTAAATTATAAAAGCAACATAAATGATTTGAAACTGCAAACTATTATGGCTTTCTTCAATTATACACACTGCATTCATTCAACTGGAGAGGGTTGATGCATACAAATTAGAATACAATCGGAAAAAAAAAAAATCTTCACAATTAAGACATGAAAAGTCATTTATAAAAATCTGCTCTTCTCACAAAATGCACCCGAGTTATTATATAACGTTCTACGTCATATATAATGCATCTTAGTTAATAGATACCAGAAGTAGACATAATCATTAATCCTTTGCCTTTTCATGCATTTCTGGGAAATCTGAAAGGTTACCTCTGAGCATAATCTAATGTATTTGCTTTTAATATTTCCGTAAACCCAAACACGCATTGTGTTCTCTAGAAAACGCTCTGATAATGTCGTAAGCCATGAGAATAGACATTAACCTATGTCAAGAAATAATGTGCCAAGACTCATTTTATGATTTAATGGAGAATTGTAGCTATTTATTAAAAAACTGCTTCATTAGCTATAACAATACACCTTATCAAACCTGTACCTGACAATAGCCATTCGTTTTAATGAAATATCACATTGCTTTCCATCCTTTTAAAATGATCTGAAAGGCTTGAATAGATGAAATGTCCTGCATAATTTTTCATCACTTCTCTGTAAATTTAGACCTTGAACTGTCAGTAGAAAGTTAATTAGTTTTTTTTCCTGAAACCACAAGTGAAGCTATAGAAAAGATATGACGTACAGTTCGTACAAGTTCCCTTCCTGTAAGATCAGGCACTTAAGCAAAACAGAATAACCTCCAAGGTACAACTGAATTTAAATTCTGTTCGCTATTTTATGCTGAAACTCTGTTCAACATGCAACTCTAAGCAATATGTAAATTTTTTTAGGTGTGTTTAGGCCTAATATTATGATTCATTAAACATATTGAAAATATTAATGCCACTATGAAGTGTTTGTATATAAATATATATATATATATATATATACATTTATAATTAATACAGCACACCTACATATAGACGGTTTCATCAAGTTAACTTCCGGTCTGTGTTTGTTTATCGGTCTGGGCTGCGTTTCCCAAAAGCGTTTTTATCTTGGTTAGTCAGGTTTATTGTCAGTAGATTTGTTACAAAATAAGTCAGACTAACTGAAATAAACCTGGCTTATTTGGTAAACTTGTTTTAT
>JAUCMU010000125.1:8094429-8104855 GCA_032275025.1 Enteromius treurensis | reverse complement strand
AGAGGATGTGGTGCCAGCTGTGATTAATCGACCACGCTCCTACTCGAAATAGTTTATTTGCAAAAACTTCACTTAAACGATAGAAATCTGTGCACTAAATTTAAGCCATGAAACATGTTTTGGTGAAATTGTGTTTCAATATCTGTACACTCTAAAAGAACACCCCATGAATATAAAGCAAGTCTGAAATCATTTAAATCGAAGAACAAACACTGTGTTCAAAGATCTCACTCCAAATAAAATAGTCAATGTAATACTGAGATCCAGTGTGTCTTGACTTATAAGTGCATTGGAAATAAAAGCTACACAATTAAAAACAATGAAATGAATACGATCTTCTTGGGAAACCATCTCAAGGCCTCATCTCACTTGAAACACGACCGATTCTGTTCTTTATGTGGTTTGTTTTGGTGCTTGGTCAGATACTTGAGACCTAGCTTTGCTGCTGAGCATGAAACGCTTTGCGGTTTAAAGCCCATTTTGATTTCATAAAAAGCCTTTTGTTTAAAGGATCTAGAGGATTTTTTAGAATCATAGTGACTAATCTCAGTCTGCACAATCCGGGTAAACAGATACTGAAGCGTTTTATTTCAGTTAAAGTTGAGTAGTTGATGAATCACATTCATTAGTGTTTTTAAGTAGCTATATATCGAATTGCAACTCAGGACGCTGAATTAATAATTGCTAGTATAATTAAATAATAAATGTCACTTCTAACAAGCGAATTGCTTTGCGCATAGCATATCCATGATTTCAAGGGTCTTATGTTCTCCAGCGAACCCACTGAGAGTGACTTAAAGTTAAATATTGCAGTTCAAAGAGTCTTGTGTAAATCAACTAAAGTGCTGGGAGTGCCTGAGATGTCTCTTTGACACTTTTAGCCTCTGCTTGTGAGTGCGCTGCGCTATCGAGAAAAAGAGAGAGAGAGAAAGGACCACGAATACGCGAGGAAGAAAGTGAGAGTGCAAGAGATAAAGCAGCAGTGTAAGAGTGACTGCTGATGAGGAACAGCATCCCACTTCCCAACTACCCTCTCCAGTGAAGCTCCAATCAGAAGCATTGCTATGATAATCTGCTCCAGATGTTGACCTGTGGAGACCTTGTTGCAGGCATCTCGAGCTGCCGTCATTGACTACCAACACATTTACACTCACCAGGGGTCCTTTTCAGCTAGTAAGGAAATCTGAAGTATCTAGTCAAAGGGGACAGTGAAGTGACAGAAAGAGTTTTATTAACTTTCCTGTTATTGAAGTAGCATACATGTCTAAAAGGTTGAAGTAGCTCTGTATGAAAAAAAATCATATCAGCATATCAGAATACTGACAAAGATATTTTCATTTTAAACTTGAGATGACAATTTCTATTAACAAACAGAATATTTCACAAATGCATGCAGGTTTTCCTCCATCTTTCACGGACCCCTTTTCATAGACTGTGAGGAAGCTTTTCTTTCATTATTTACATCTAGCAAATGCAGCAGCGTGCTTTATTTTACTATTTTTTTAATTACAATCATTTATAGTATTTATAGGTCATGTTTTGTTTTTTGTTTTTTTATAAGGCCATGCTATAATACTGTTTTCTTTTGCTATTGGGGTAAATGAGAACACAAAAATGATAACAAAAGATAAAGGAAATTTTAAATCTGCATCATATGACCCCTTTAAAATGAGATTTGCTCTGAACAATTATGCACGTCAGCTTTACGTCAAATTTTTATCTTGAAAATCATTTTAAGCTTGATGACACTAACTTCTTATCATGGCCTATATCTAGTATAAAGATTTTGTATTACATCCCTAGCACAAACGGGACAGACACCATAAGAAATGTGTACAAACACACTCAAAACACACACACAGAAACATCATTATTGGAACAAAACATAATACCCAGACACTACTGCACATAATCTTTTATTAATATTAACCGAAAGCATTGGTTTATGGGTTAATTGTGAGTTCACATTTAGATTTTTGGGAGTCCCAGACAAAAAGGTCAAAAACACTTTCATTTTCTTATACTGTGCATTTACTTTTACCTTATTTGTTCAACGATTAATTTTCTTAAAACCCACCGATTTGTTTGTGCACTTTCAATGCTTCATTCAGACCAACATGAAATGCACGTTTTCCCAGGTCTGCGCACACAATTTTTATGATGTCAACATGAAACGGCTTGGGAGTGGACTCTTTTTTTTGAAAGACAATAACTTTATACATGGTGCACTTTCAGATTAAACACTTTGCAGGATGTTTTTATTCACTTATGAATGCACTTATTCAGGGCCGGTTCTAGACCAGCCCATATGAGGGGGCAGTCAAAAATGTGAAGGGGCCATCATGTGTACACATCATGTTCGAGTACTGTTTTCTTTCCTGTGCTTATAGTAACAGTATTTTCCTTGTTGAATTTTGTTGTTAGCTATGTCCAAAGCCAGCCTGGAGAAGTGGATTGCATTTTGTCAGGCCTCTACTTTCAGACCTGTTCAACTTGGGTGTCCCACTTGAAGACTATTTCTGGAACGATATCATATGAGAATTCAGATAAGTAATTAAATCATGTACAACATTTTTCAGCGGAAGCACAGGCTGTTTTCTCTCTGTCTCAAGAATTAATGCATGCTATGTCTTAAGGGCACATGCAGCACAAAAAAAATAATAATAATAATCACAATATTTTAGATTCGACTCTCTACAATCACTATGATTTATCAGTGACAGCATTATTATCCAATATTGCCTCGCCCACTATTGTGTGTCCTCTTGAAAAGATCTAAATCTTAAAGATGTGACGTACATGTTTATAATAACAATGGAAATGTTGCGTGAGACATGGTTCCTTGTCATATGTTATTTGTGTTGTTATTGAGGACAGATGCTGCCTTGATCTTTAGGATATTGCATTTAATATATCAGACTCGCACAATAGCCTATCTCAGGGCAATTTAAAACACCAGCCAACACTTGTTTCCAGATTTCTATACTAGGCACAGCAGTCATTATGACTTCAGGGGACAAGACACCCCACCCTCCACCCCTCTGTCTGGCAGATAATCTATTTGGGGGGTTGTTTTGGTTGGCCTCGTTGCAAAGAACAAGAAATTGCAGCCAGCTGTGTAAACTGACAAGTTTAAGACCCAGCAGAAGACTGAGGGCTGTGCACTGAAAGAATAAAAGTGTTTATTTATGGATTTTTAGGATTGCAAAAGAAACGAACTCAACAATAAATCACTACTTTGCCTGTTTTTTTTTTGGTTTTTTTTACGGTATGCTCTGCAAATTACAACAGCTGTAGCTAATGTCTAAACACTATTTAGTTCTTCACTTTTACCATATTTCTATGACAAGAGTACTCCCATTCATCTAAGAAGCAGCTGCTTGGCTGCTGTATAACGCTGGACGTAAGCAACCTGGAGACTGCCGTGTTTGATTCATTGCATGTAAAATGAATCACTCTATTCCTTATAGAAAAGTGACAGTAAAGACTTTTGCATTATTAGAGATATTTGTATTTCAAATAAATGCTATTTTATACTGATTTCTGAAGGATCATGTGACACTAAAGACACTAAAGTTATTGCTCAAGAAATGTCCTCTTTGCTATCACATTTTTAAATGCATTAACATAGAAAACAGTTATAAATTGTAATAATATTTCACAAAATTGCTCTTTTTGATGTATGCAGCCTAGGTAAGAATAATAATAAACATTTGATGCCTTAGATAACTAACCATGAATAACATTTTACAGCATTATCAGCAAATCTATATTAATTTATGCATCATGTACATAAAAAAAAGGTTCAAGTAATGTTACTGTATAGAACCTTACTGTAGTGTTCTCAAATGTTTTTGTCAGTGCAGTACATGAATAATTTTGAATGCTTATCAATGGAGACATTTTTGCCCAATGGTGTAGTTACTGCATTTACTGCCACAGCTTTAACATTTAATGAAACTTTACCACTGACGATTACAATTCGGACGCTATTTTGTATACAAAAAGTCAAAAGTATTAATCCAACTTAAAGACACAAAACAGCAAACAATAGAGCCTTTTAGTGCCTCTCTTGCCAGATATTTAGTGTAAACTGCTGTGCTACATACAAACTTAATGTGCAAGAAGCAACATTTATTGCAGCAAAAGCCTCATTGTGGCCACAACAACTAGGAAGGTGAGGCAGATAATGAAAATACCGGACACACATTTCTTTCTGAAAAGATCATTGCAGGCAACCTTATGGGAAAAGATGACGAGTTCTGAGGAACGAAACCTGACATATTTTTATAAACAAAGATAATGACAAAGAGGAAGACGAAGAACTTTATACTTTATCATGCATTACAAATGACACAGAGACTGTCTTTAACAGAGTGTAATTTATTTGAATGGGCAAGAGATAAAGAAAAGGAGAGATGGGACTTTGTTTCTGCTGTGTGAGTCTGTGTACATTTAAAAAGTTGCAGCACAAGTTCCTGACCCAGTTTCCAAAGACTAATTATTTTAATGTAGACAGACAGACAAACAAAGGAAAAGCACAATCTTTGAGTGCTTCCAAAACCATGGTACACTACAATACACCACAAATTATGATGTATAATTAAATACAGTTCTACAAAATATCTGCATATTACATGTCTGTTGTTACCCAGTATTTCTTACAAAAACAAATATAAAGTGTGACCTTCATTTTTTTATGAAAATCTTTCTTAAGATTGCAAGAGGCCAGATCACCGCTTTATTGTTTCTGAAAACAATGATATCTAGAACACTGAATTATAAAACAGAAGCCAAAGTGGATTCTAAAAATACATTTTTATCACAAGCATTGTTATGTAGGACACTACTACAGCTTCTGATTAAATCTGTATACCATCTCTCTTGAAAAAGCTTTCTTTTTCTGTAAGAAAAAACTTCTTGTATCAGAGTACAGTGACTTACTGTTACATGTCTGTCTAGCCTTAGTTTCGTTTTCTTGTCTCCTTGTGTTTATTTAGGTCATTCCCCACGTGTTTTGCCCATATTTGGTTGTTCCTGTGTTTGTATGTGATTATTAGTTGATTCTTCTCCGCCTGTGTCTTGTTTGAGTCATTAGTTCCAGTGTTTAAATGCCTGTCCTTTTGAGTTCTCCCTCGTCCGTGAATATTGTATGTAAATGTCTAGTGTGAGTTGATGCAAGTAAACATACGTTCTTTATTGAATCCTTCGTACAAGTCTCCTTGATTCCACATCCACCGAACATTACACATACAGGGAGTGATTATTCTCATGATCAGGGTGGAGGTCTTTACTGAGCCTTGTGTGTTATGCAACCTGTAAATTCTAACCAACTTTTGCCGTTTATTATGGTTATCTATTAAAGCCCATTTCCGTCACTAAATAAAAAATGTAAAATGTGACTTTTAACTCACAAATCAGATTTCTTTTTTCTCTTAATTGCAAGTTTACATTTTACAGTACAGATTTTTTTTTCTCAGAATTGTGAGATATAAACTTGCAATTCTGAGAAATAATCTCACAGAAACAAAATATAAAGTCAGAATTGTGAGTTATAAAGTAACAATTCTGACTTTATAAGACGCAATTGCAAATTTATATCTCACAACCCAACAGAAAAATAATTACATTTATTTCAATTGTGCTTTTAGTATACTAAACTGGTATACTTCAATTGGAACAACTAATTTAGTACATAATGCACTTTAATTGTGTGGAAGTAGTGCTGAAGTCCAATTGAAGACATGCTTAGTATATTTGATTGTGCTAAAGTGGAACCACTGCAAGTATACTTTAGCTACACTTTAAATATTTTGCATTCAAAGGGCAATATTACACAAACATCATTAAAAGTGACATAAACATGCATTTTAGGCTTTATTAATAAAAATATGCATTGTGCACAAGAAATACTCCAAATAAAGTTGAATTAATTCAAACTATATGTTAAAAGATTTGAACTATACACTATTGTTACTATTGTAAGAGAAAGTATTACCACGGCTTTTTCTTTTTTTGGAGGCATAACCTACTGTATATCATTTTCTAGCTAACTGGTTTCCAAGATAGAACTGTACAGATAATCATTAAGTGTCAGACAGATCCAGCTTCATTTGCATCCTCTTTCCGCACCTGATTGGTGATTGGACGATGAGAGGAGGCTGTAATGCGCAATCCAGTCTCAGGAGTAACTGAAGGCAAATGCATCGATGACTATTTCTCCAGTTGGACTGGTTCATTGTAAAACGCCACACGTCAAGTTTCCTCAGCTCTAATCACACCGCTTTTCACACACCACGATCGCACATACACATAGTGTGTGAAGACTGCAAGGCGCACAATCAGGCCGGCCGCAAGTGGGCATGGCAAATTATGTTGATAACAATTACTTTCTGTGCCTGCGGTACTTTATGCCCTGAACGTGCACAAGTGGTTGATTTGTGTGGGCATGTCAGAGCACAGACTGACACAGCGGAGGCCACAGTGTTTGCTGATCAACTACAATAAGCTCAAACCACTTGCATTCATGCCAGAGTCCTTTGACAAATTTAAAACAAGATGATTGTGATTATGGTCGCTGCTTTTGTGGATTTACCATGATAGCAGGAGTCATGCATCTCATGTAAGTTTAATTCTAGCAAAACAGAACAAGAGCCTTGCCATACACAAAATGTGAATTATTTGGGGGCATGCAAATAGATCTAGATGACTTGAAAGAAGAAGAGAGGTATTTCCAAATAAACGGATAACTTTTAACAACGTGGTTTGTTCTTATTATCATTACTTAAATTAGATATTTTGTCAAAACCATTATATGATTCTTTCCCCAGTATGCTTTGATGAAATACAAAGTAAAAAAAGGAACATTTAAGCTCTTTTGTAAGATTATAAAGTCTTTACTGTCACCTTTGATCCAACTAATGAGTTCTTGCTAAATAAAAAGGTAAATATAACCTTATATACATATTTGTGTTTTATTATTTTCTATAAATGCATAAAAGCTTAATATTCTTAATGGAAATAAGTGTATTTCATTATCTGCAAGACCATTAAGATGTCCTTGACTACCAAGAAAACCTCCTCAGATGAACAGGGCAAAAGAAAAAAAATTGTAGTAGTATAATTAAATTAAGTATAATTTAAAGTCTTAAAAACAACATTAAGGGTACAAAAAATAGATTTCATTAAATGTATGCAAATAGGGATATAGGAACAATCTAAAAATCTAGAACACACATTATAATGCTCATTAGCTTGGCTTATGAATAATAATTAGCTGATAATTCTTTAAAAGGAAGGTAAGTGGTCTCTAGTGATAATAGATTATCTCTTGTGACATGTACATTGATTCGGCCCAAGATGAAGTGACAATAGACTGTGTAATAATGATGATAAAAAATATAATATCTCAGCATTTTCTCTTGAAATATGACTCTATGTGCAACGTTTCTTTGTGACTAGATGGCCATTCCTTGACAGCTTAAGACCTCCTGAAACGCACTGCATAATACATTTAAACTACCAATTCATCAGACATTTAAAACTGTCACTGACATTCACTAAAGTTTTCTCCATGCATTTGGCCTGTTTCACGGTCTTTCTATGAGCTCCCAGAGCAAGAGGTATTGCGTTACTGTCTTTCAAGGAGGATTTTGTCAGTATTACGTCTGCGTTTGTGTGCTCAGTGTCTCTGGAGGATGATGGAATTAGACCTTCCACATTCAGTCTTCCCCGTTTTACCCTTCACCCCAGACAGCAATCACAACAGGAAACGTGAAAAGTGGTTCCGAGTGACATGACGAACGAACAAGGCCAAAGTTCTGTACTGCACGGGCGGCACAACTCTGCTTCAAATTGAATTAGAGAAAAGGTACAGGTTCATTTCAGCAAGCAGCACTTAAGAAGTCGGAGCAAAGCATGCTGCTTATGCGATCTGTTCTCAATATGCTCAAGCTATTCACTTTGGAGTGCCAGGATTATAGGCCTTCGCTTGTTAGCTTATTTCCAGAGCAATTTCTTTGCATTTTATTTGATCTGAGCGATATATTCGTGCATTCAGAGCACAAAAAGTGCAGAGGATATGACAGCTTTAAGGAGACCGTACAATACGTGTGAAGTGAGTATATAGGCTGAGTTGAAAAGCCGTAGTCTTAATTCACTGGTGCCCTTTAAAGGCGCCTTCATAACCTTCTCTTTCACAACTATTGAAAGAGAGGTGTTTCAGCTGAAGACTGATGTTCCACAACACCTTCTGCCCTTAGTAACATCAACTTATACAATAAGAGAGAAGAAGCACGAAAAGTCACGACCATAACCTCATCTCACCACAACTAAGCAATATAAGGGTGAGGGATTGAGTGTGTGTTCATGCATTTCTTGTAAGTAAGGCCCAGACTGAACTTTCAGACTTTAATGCATTTTCTGTATATATATATATATATATATATATATATATATATATATATATATATATATATATATATTTACACAGTACAGGTACAGGCACTGCCCCAGAGACAGCTATTGTACCCTTTTTTTTCTGAGAAACGCTGCTAAAACTTGAAATTTGAGTAACTTTATAAGCTTCTTTTTTTTTTTTTTACAATTAATTAAGACTATTTAACATGAATTTGCAAAAAAAAAACCTCCTTTAACAAGTTTAACATTTTACATTTTTTTAAATTAAAAGTTTTATCTGAAAACATTATTTTAATGCACTGCATTGGATTTAAAAGGGTACTTCATGTTACCCAGGGCATTAACTATGAGACACTAACACATGAGACCTTATTATATACCCCATTTAACAGTGTTATCAGTTTATTTTAATGTTACAAATCAACCTTTACACTCATTTTCAAGGATATAAAGGTGTTAATGCAATACTGAAGCATTTTCACAAGTGGACTCTGCACTTCTGACAATTTTAGCTAATTAAATAAGCCAATATATATAAGCATACGGGGGTCAGGAGGTGTAGTAGTTTGTAAATAATGCATGGTCCAGTTCAGCATGCAGGATGATTTATACCTCAATGACTCAACTGGTAGAAGTGTGACAATTATGTATGAAATGACATGACTTCATGAGAGCTAGCATGTGGCAAAGACATAACAGAGCGATGGCACGCACAGTGCTGCTGTCATTATTTTTCTCTGTGGGAAATAACGCTGCCTAGAGATAATGTCTCATATGCCACTGTAACTGCGAAGCATAAAACATCAATGGCTGGAAACTCTTCCATCATTGTGTCCCTCATTGCACTGTCATCAGACAGGCGGCAAATACCGTGAAATGCAGTGCTTCAGATCCTGGAGATAAACTGTTTTCACAGACTGTGAATCTATTAAGATCTTCGGAAATGTGCACTCAGCAAGAGCACCTTCATTACCGACAGCGATGTCTCTTCCACCCCTTCAATATCAAGACCATCTGTTTTCATACGAGACCAGAGAGTGCAGAAGAGGTATATTGCTTCTTTAAAAAAACAAAAAAAACAAAACACCACTGTGAATCAACAACACCACACAATATGAGGCAATATTTCAAACATAATAGGAAAGTTACAGGATAGAGGAGACGAAAAAAAAAAAGAAAACATATTTGCAATTATCTGAATTGCCTGGCATTACATACACAATATTAAAAGCGGCTTCTGCAGACAAATCATAAATGACCTTTTCTCAGAGTTAACAAGTACCTTAAATGCCGTCCAGAAATGATAATTTGCTCAAAATGTACTCACCCTCAGGGCAAACAAGAAGCAGATGAATTTGTTTCTTCAGAATAGACTTGGAAAACTCATTACATCACCAGTAGATCCTCTGCAGTGAGAATGAGAGTCCAAACAACTGATAAAAAAACTTCACAATAATCCACAAGGACCCATTCACTGCCAAGGATCCAGCGGTGGATGTACTGCTACATTTATCCAAATCTGATCTAATGAACAAACAAACTAACAAACAAATTATGTGTCATTGGGAAGCCCTTAAAATATATACACAGTCTTTTTTCTTTTAATGGAAAGTGTGTTTTATGGTCAGTAACAGATGTGATCGGTGGGAAAATGTGTATACTCAAATTTTAGGATTTCTGCAGTCATATTTTAGCCCAATTATTAACCCTCTTTCATCACATTCTGTGGTTTTGATTATGCAGGAAAAAAACAAAACACTGAATATGTGTAATATCTCACCAGACCATCACTATTGTTGCAATCTACATGTTTACTCATTGTGAGTCAAAACCAAATAATTGTGAATTCATAAATACAAGACACCTTAAAAATAAGACCCATAATAATTGTGCCCATTATTTTGAAGCTCTGTAAATCTGATATATCCGTGAGTGCTGAGTCGTAACACTAACCTGTACGCCTTCGGAAGGTTATCACATGTCCTCTTCAAAATAATGGCCACTATCT
>JAUCMU010000125.1:8053923-8067747 GCA_032275025.1 Enteromius treurensis | reverse complement strand
AACGGAAATGCTCTAGAATGTAGCGTCACAGGAAGTATGGGCGGGCCCAGGCTAGTTTTTAATATATTTTTGATCAGATATACAGCCCTGGTATACAAAATATTCTTTTGGCAGCCA
The DNA here is from genome assembly GCA_032275025.1 of Enteromius treurensis. Classification (NCBI taxonomy): domain Eukaryota; kingdom Metazoa; phylum Chordata; class Actinopteri; order Cypriniformes; family Cyprinidae; genus Enteromius; species Enteromius treurensis. Next base: position 8,067,630 of record JAUCMU010000125.1, on the reverse strand, counting down.
GTGTGTAGTAAAAAAAAAACACATTCAAATATTAATTTTAACATTTTGATGTAGACCTGGGAATTTATGGAAATAAGTAAATATCTTAAGACATTATTGGAAATTCATGGTCATTTCTATAGAGAGTATACATTTTTCAATCTGTTGAGAGATTTGTGACAAAAACAACACCTACACCCCTGACTGCTTAGAAAAGTAGGTCGCTCTTTATTTTACAGTATGTGTACTTACCCAAGAAAGTACTAGTAATATAAGGTTACTACATGGGAAAGGGTTAGTACTTAGTTATTACCTTGTTATTGTAATTAATATAATAAGTACAAAGTATGTACATGAGGAACAGGCTTATAAAGTACAGTGCTACTGAAAGTATAGCATACCTCTTCTCTGTCAGCATGATTCGAACATCATCGCTGTTTACAGTACAAACATCGTTTGAAGAGTTACTTAGTCTAAAGGGTTTGTTTAGAAAGGTTTGTTGCCTTAGCAAACACCGCTGATTACATACAGTAGATCTATATTTACGTTGTTACATTTTACATCACCGACTGACATTAACATCAGTGTAAACATATTCAGCGGAGCTCACTCTGACATAAGCTATGCAAAATATTTTCAGGGGACAAAGGTTTTGCTTGTTCATTCAGAAGCAAGAAAGTGAATGCGGATAAGACCATCCATCATTCAATGAAACGAGAACTTAAAATATAGAAAAAAGCTTGCTGAATCTAGAGATGCATATCATTCATGACAAACAGCAGGCACATTACAGAGCTTTCATTTTCCTGCTGTCACTGACTGAGATGCTTAAGATCGAAATGACTCATTTCACATCGCTAGGCACATTTAATGCACTTGATTAAATTATCAACCGTTTCAAAACATGTGCATTTGACTTAAAGGGATAGTTCACTCAAAAATGTAAATTATATAATTACTTACCTACCTTCAAGTTATTCCAAATATGCATTACCATCTTGAGAAGTCCCCTGACTTTCACCAAATGGACAAAAATGACATGAGGGTGACTAAACGATGACAGAATTTTCATTTTTTGGTGAACTATCCCTTTAATTGTTGATAAGATATGGATGACAGAATATTTAATATAAATATAAATATAATACTATAAAAAATTTTTTTTACCAAAAATAGAAGGAATTATACAAAATGCACATTATGGTTTATTTAGAACTTACCTGACTGAAACATTTCACATAAAAGACATTTAAGAATAGTTTATAAAAAATAATAGCTACAATAATAGCCTCTGTCCTTCAGCTCCCACAAATTCTGTGGTTTTTCAGCACTTTTGTGTATTTGGACTTTTTCCAACAGTGACTGTATGATTTAGAGATCCATCTTTTCACACTGAGGACACCTGAGGGACTCAAATGCAACTATTACATAAGGTTGAAATGCTCGCTGATGCTCCAGAAGGACACACAGTGCATTAAGACCTGGGGGGTTAATACTTTTGAACAGAATGAAGATGTGTACATTTTTCTTATTTTGCCTAAATATCCTACTTTGTTCATTTAGTACTGCCCTTCAGAAGCTACAGAAGATGCTTACATGTTTCCCAGAAGATAAAAGTGAAATTGACCATTATGTTCAAATTCAAAAAGACTGTGACGTGCAATGACGTGCGTTTTGTATTATCCCTCTTATTTGTGGTAAAAGAATTAACATTTAGCAGATTCTGCAGGGTGTATGTAAACTTTTGACTTCAACTGTAAATAAATAGTGACTTTAATATTTGCTTTGACCTTGATACTAGCTAACTCAATAGTGGAGATCTACGCTTCTCAAATAAACACAGACACCTGGAGGACAGTAATGGTCCAGTAGCCGGCGGTGATGCATGACATCTCAACACACGGCTACGGCCTCATACAAATGTCCTTGACAGGCTCTCTGCCCACTGCTGTTCTGTGGAGGTGGATAGAGAACGAGAGAGAAAGAATGGATACTTTATTCTAGTCGGGTATAAATATTTCAGACTCCCACTGTATAATGCAGCTCCAAGTAGTAGGTGTGTTGTGTAAGAGCTAGTAGCTATAAACGGAAAGCCTACAGTGTCTGTCTGTGCATTGTAATCTTCTAAGCTCTGTTAGTCAGTGATTTATTACATAACACAGTACATACGTGGACATTAAAAGAGAAGCGATATTAATCTGACAGTAAGCCACGACACGTTTTGATTTCGCTGCGAGTTCATCTTGATACTGTAGAGATTAGTGAAATCCTCTTGATGTGCTTGGTTTCCAGGAGCGAGCTGCTAAATGGAGGACTTCGGATGGTTTGATGGATGGACTAACAACCAATGGGGTGCTGGTGATGCACCCAGCAGGGGAGTTTGTATCTGAACCCGCTCCAGGAGTGTGGAGGGAGATCTCAGTGTGTGGGAATGTTTTTGCCCTCAGAGAGACACGGTCCGCCCAGCAGAGAGGAAAACTGGTGAGAATCCGCTTTAATCTCAGCAATGAACCGCCGGTTAAAATACTGCAGAATTCTGGGATTGATTCAGTTTATGGAATTTCAAAATAAGGGTCACTATCCACCAGCATTACCAAGCTTGGAAGAGCCAAGATTAAAAAATAAAAGCACTAACTGTGTAAGTCACTGTAAACTTATTATAGTTCTACTTTCTTTCATAACAAACAAATATTGGATTACAGCATTTACTAACTTTATTCAAATGCAAAAAAAAGGTTTAAAGTGTGCACAATTCTGCATTTAATTTTTTTTTCGCAGTGCATCTTAAGCAAACATTTTTAACATTAAATTTGAGATGAGTTTATTTCACTAGCTGAGTGTCTAAACTAACAGTTTTTTTAATCATCTGCCAAATGGCACAAATGGTGAAATAAGTTGGATATTATGGCACGTTTCAGGCTTAAAACATCAGTTCACCCAAACATGTTATTCCTCTCATTTTTATTCACCCTCATGTCAATCCATTATTTTTCTGTGGAACCCAATAGAAGACAGATTGCAGAACGTCCTGAGTGATTTCCTGTGTGTGTTTCTTTTACCTGACAGGTAGAGAACGAGTCAAACATGCTGCAGGATGGCTCTCTCATCGATCTCTGCGGGGCCACTCTGCTTTGGCGGACCCCGAGCGGTCTACGTCACACCCCGACTCTCAAACAGCTGGAGTCTCTACGCCAGGAACTAAACGCCGCCCGTCCCCAGTGTCCCGTGGGTTTCAACACGCTGGCCTTTCCCAGCCTGGCACAGCGCGCCACCATCGACAAGAAACAGCCCTGGGTCTATATGAACTGCGGCCACGTGCACGGCTACCACAACTGGGGGTTTCGTAAGGAGAAAGCGGGAACGTCTGCGGTAGCATTAGCCGGGGGCGGAGGCACAGCTCCAGCTACCACAGGAGAGCGAGAGTGTCCCATGTGCAGAGGGGTGGGCCCCTACGTGCCCCTATGGCTCGGGTGCGAAGGGGGCCTGTATCTAGACGCGGGGCCCCCCACACATGCGTTCTGCCCCTGCGGTCACGTGTGCTCGGAAAAGACGGTGCAAGGCTGGAGTCAGATCCCACTGCCGCACGGAACGCATGCCTTCCACGCTGCTTGTCCTTTCTGTGGAACATGGCTGACTGGGGAACAAGGCCACATCAAACTCATCTTCCAAGGGCCCGTCGACTGAGAGGAACAGCTGCCGTGTGGAAATGGAGAACAGAAATGTGGGGGACACAAAATTAAGAGCTTGTGAATAAGGCAAGGATGACATAAAAAGGGAATATACTTTGTTATGTGATGCAGAATGTGTACATAAAAGTGATGAAATAAAAGTTGAAAAACACAAGCGCTGTGTGTAAGAAGAAGTGAATGGAAATTGCATACATTTGCATTTGTAAGAGCTTCATGCAAGGCTTTCATTTACATAATGTGTAATGTTGACAAAGCAACCACAGTCAGCTTTCAGCAAAGGAGTAAATGCATGCGCGTAACATTTTCCTAAATTGCACAGAAAAAAACGGATTATAAGACTTTTTGCAAAAAACAAAGTGCATTTTCTTTAATTCCCTGTTATCACAACGAGTCCAGACATTTGAATTAACTCATTATTCTCACTGAGAATTTTGGTTAAAGCAATGGACTGTACCACTGGACATTACAGTCTGCCGCTTTAGCAGGATGCTTTCTTATTGGCCACCAAGGTTTTATTGTGCAGCAGAGGTTTTTGAAGTAATTTTTTGAAGTTTTTTTTTTATAGTACGGTAATTGCAACAACATCCTTGTAGCTGTGGTGAGGAATGAGCCATAGTTCTACATTTAGGACGATTTTTAAAACTACGTTTGTATTGTTAACATAGTTACTCTCAGTGTGAATATAATTTTCCTGATTGCAATAGGCCCACAGTTGTTTTATTTTAAACTGGGGGGGAAAATAAAGAGAAAAAAGCAACACATTTTTTCTGAAAATGAGGGGAATGTTTTTGTAAAACAATCCTTAAAATAGGCATATACTTGTTTCTTTCTTTTGATTGAGGTATGAAATTAGATGTGTATTCGGCGATGATATTCACCTAATCAGCAATGCAAAGTTCTGTGTTAGAGAACATAATGAAAAGCAAAAGGACAAAACTATGAACCAGCTTCCTGACAGGAAAAACGACAACAACTCAAATTTAGAATTCATGTGGGTGTGTGTGTTTGATGCTGCATGAACTCAGATCTCTTTACATTTTCAGGCTCTCAGTTTAGTGATTCTGATGAGCTGGCACAGTGAGAAATTAGAGAGAGATGCTGCATCCGCTCTTATCTCCTCTATTCTCTCTCTCTCTTCCTCTGGGGAGTCTGAGCAGTACGGTACGATCCTGCATACGGACTGCAGCTACTCTGACTGGCTATAAATAACTCAAGGTCATTGGCTCAGCCCTACTACATGTGCATGCGCCTCCAAATGTGTCTGTTTGGAGACAAACACAAGCACATGAGATGTAGTAGATCCACAGGTCAAATATGATATCGAATGGTTTCTATTTATGGTGTTTATGGCCTGTTATCTGATAGGAGAAATAAAACACATAAAGGCAGATAATGCCTTCAGACAGTCTAGTCACTGATTTTCACACAAAATGGATATTAATATATTACCCCACAATACCCTTAATCAAAAATATGCTGTAATAAATATGAATGATCATTTGTTAGGATGCTAACAGGGCACTAGGTGGAGACCAATAAGCACAGAGTGAAACAGAGCATTCATGTGACCTTCACTCTGCGATCACATGCTAGAGTAAAGACCTACTTTTTGGTTTGCTTATATCGAAAGAAAATGTCAAACTAAAACAGACATCATAATATCACAATATATCATAATATAACCGTTTTTATTTGTAATTAAAAAATATTCTGAAATACAAATATTAGATAAAAGCCTACACTTAAATGAAAATCAAAAATATAATAAAAAATATAAATAAAAGCTGTAAAGAATTTTTTTTAATAAAGCTATATATAAACATGTAGGAAGAGTTAAGAATAAATTAAGTTTAATAAACAATATAAAAATAACAATAACAAAAAATATTTAGATTAGCTTAATGGCCAAATGTTATGTACATTTCATAAAAATACATTTGCATTATGATATTTGTGCATGACAACCAGCCACATTTTATTCACCATTATTCTTGTTTAACTGTCGAGTTTGTCTGTAATTCTCATAATCCTAAATAATGATACTCAATACATCCTACATTACACTGTAACAGAGTAAGAGAATTATCCGGTCCATACATAACGATATTTATTATTAAATATGACAAATATTTAGTAATTGCCAGGCATGTTCTTGACAGGTCTTGTGCTCTTCAACTTTTGATAAGCCATCAATTTCCTGCTAACACAGGAAGTGATACTTACCTCAACGCCCACGCAATATTTCACTCGACACAACAGAAAAGCAAGCAAGAAAAGCCATCTTTAAGTCTCATGTTGATCATTTTATTATATATATTTATAATATGTACAGAGAAGAGAAAACAAGATCAAACCCAGCTATGAAACAGCACCGGGGTGAGCAAGCAAAGAGGGATAGACAAAGAGCGTGTGTGTTAAATCAGGGAAACTACTAAAGAGGTGCTTGCCATTTTACCATCGCTGTGTCTTAATTGGAAAAAAAATGAGATGTGCAAATGACATGGGTAACAAGTAAAAAGACGAAAAGCGCTCCATCACATTCATAAGTAACCACCCCCCACCCCATAGCCTTCATCTTTCCCATAGCCCCACACAATACACAAAAATGATAGACCAAAAGACAGCAGAAAACAACGACCCTTCCGGACGCATCCCAAAAAAGCACTTGTTTAGTGTGTGAATGAGTGCAGGTTCAAATGAGACTTGATTTTCACACAGACGTAACACGGGATCCACGACGGACCGGTTTTAAAATCAAAGGAATGTTCCCAAACGCAGTTGCCCCTTGCCCGTCCCTCCTTCCCGAGCCATTGCACACATATCCCAATATCCCTGCTACTGCTCCCTCCATCCCGACGCTACCGGTTCACTTACAAAACAGTACAAGCAAATCCAGCACACAATATTAGTGACGAGAATGAGCGGTTACGTTAGCATCAGCGGATGGTAGCGGTGTAAAAAACTAGACTACACTGGCTCAGTGAGCGAAAGTGATCTAATATCACGATGGTGGAGACTAGTTGAGATCGAGTGATGCACTAATACTAATGAAGTTCACAAACTCTACGTTTTCTAGATCCACGTTGTACATTATAAAACAGCCAGGTCAAAAACACTGTCATCAGACCAATCATTTGCGGTTTGAAAAATGCTGAGAAGATTGAGATTGAGCAACCACGTGGAGAAGAGTGCAGGATCCATATAAACCTCCGAAGGCAACATCTAAATGAGCTTCTAGATGCATCTGTAGGTCGATTTGAAAGCTAGAATCTAAGTGTACGAATATTTCCCATTAAAGAACATGGGAGGTCATATCCGGTCTCCTGCGCTGGACCAGTCAATCCCAATATTCCTAGATGTAATACACAATATTCCCACACAAACACAAAGCACACTAAACCGGATCCTTGGAACTACCACGCATTCATCTGTGGCGAAATGAAGGCCCTTCACAATTCTGTAAATATGTTTACCGTGTGTGAATAAATACAAAACGCACACAAAATGCATGATGGACTGTTTTTGGCAGCAGCGACGACTACGGATTGGAAGTCTGGCTTAATAAAATGGTTAAACGACACCAAATTATAGATCTGAGGTTTCGAACCCAAGACACAACACTGCTGGCCTCGTCGATGGTGCTAGCGCATTCCTTTTGAGCCTGCGATGGCCGAGCACTTAAAAGAAAGCAGAGGTCAATGAGGTAATAGAGGGAACAGTAGCTTTCATCGACCTGCCTAAAGCCTAGACCCCCAAAATCCAGATTATGAACAAAAAACATCTTTATCCGCCCCTTCCCTGACCAGACTATATCAATGACAGCAGTAAGCCTTTGTACAAGCCTTCATTAGAAAAACAAAAACCTACAGAAAAAATTAACCTAAAAAAAAAACAAACAAAAAAAACTCAAATCAGTCTTAAAAATCACCATAATAACAATAATATACTAGTAGGATGAGAACAAGTACAGAATATTGCCGACTTTGTATGCGGTTGACTTCCTGTCGATTCAGCCTCAGAAGCCATGCTTTCGCTCCACCGAACCTCATTCAAGTGAAGACGTGTGAGAGAATTAGAAATACTAGAGAGAGGTTAACGTTTTTAACGCAACCTCGCTAGTTGTTTAAAAGGAGGATTTGAGAATCGCCCCTAAATCTGCTCTCATTTGTTTCTATACATGAACATATGACTGTACTAAAGCTCCATCCTGGACTTTGAGTACAGAGGGCGGGGCTATGGATGTGGGTGGGGTCATTAATGTGCACAGGGAGGAAAAAGGGGTGAGGTGTCTTAAACAAAAGGAAAGGCTAAGGAGAATTAAAACAAGACTATGGTGTCATAAATGAAGCCGTAAAGCTGTTAGACGTTGGCTCTTAATGCAGTGGTTCCTCCCGTGTGAATGGGTTTTTTTGGTGTGTGTGAGAAAATGCGTTTGACTGGGAAAGGGATGGTTGTGTGTGTGTGTGCGTGTATGTATGTGTGTGCATGCTCAGGCTCTTCAACAGCAGCCACCGCCAGACTGCCGCACAGGAGTGCTCTCGATCTTCAGGTTGGGCTTGTCTCCTCCGGTTGTCGCTCCAGGGCCCATGCGCTTCTTGATCTCAGCAGCCATAGTCATGAAGGCCTGCTCCACATTTGTGGCATTCTTAGCGCTCGTCTCAAGGAAGGGGATTGCTAAAGAGTCAGCAAATTCCTTGAAGGTAAAAAAAAGAAATCAGAATGAGGCACTTCAAAAAGTTAACAAGACAGAAATTAATACTGGTTTGGGAAGTGTGTAAATAGTGACACAATTATCATTTTTGAGTGAACTATCACTTTGATGACAAGCGCCGGCATGTTTAGTTCTGTCCCTTTAAGAGCTGCATGCATCTAATATACTGACAGGCTTTCTCTTGAGCACGATAAAAGAGCACGATACTACGATATTCCCTAAAAAGCAGATCGTGGAGAAATATTTATCATCCACGATCAAAAATCGTTTTATCGCCCACCCCTAATTTTCTTGCACAGTTACACATTAATATAGATTTTTGTCAGATTTGTTCTGTGAAAAAAAAAATAATAATAATAAATGTAAGCAGTTCACATCATAAAGCTATGACCACAATTATAGTTCTTTGAATTTTGATAGGTGAATTATAATCATCTATGCAAACGGGAATTTCGCATGAGGAAGAAAGATTTCTCCTTGCAGATTTTGCAATGGATTCAAGATTTTCACGCAGAAAAGAGTCACTTAGAAAGTTATTCTGTGCTCCATGCACGCATCATTAAACTATCAACAAAGGACCGCCCTTGCCTATGAAATTTCGCTGATGTGAAGTGGCTACAGTCACAACCCAAGTCTAAATCAAAGTGTTTAGAACAAGCCGCACATTTTGATGTATCATTCATGTCCAGAAAACAAATGGTGCAAGGCCGGTTTAATATTAAGTTGAGCTTTATTCAAATCTCTAACCCTTAGCATGAGCAGCAGTAGGCGTGAGTGTATTATCATGCTACCAATGTCACAAAAATGGGAAGCAATTGGGTTTGATTTTGATTAAAAAAAGGGAACTGAGATTTTAATTTAGAAACTAATACAGATTAGACGTGTCTATTTTGACATATCAATACCTTGGCTGTTGTGTAGTCCACCACTTTCTTGGTGGTAAGGTCACATTTGTTTCCCACAAGCAGCTTGTTAACGTTCTCACTTGCGTAGCGGTCTATTTCCTGTAGCCACTGTTTCACATTGTTATAAGATTCCTTCAGAGAAAAAAAAGCAGGGAAGAGAAAATCACTTAATTTCAATCTTTCGTGTGATAAATGAAGCTGTGTTTGTTAACTATTCAAATCATTTTCAGTAACTGAATTAAAGCTGAAATAAAATATAAATATTAAAAAAAAGATACTTCAACTAAGATTCAAATGGAAACGGCAAATATAAAGATTCAAATGTTAACATGCAATTTAATAATACACTGGTCTTATTATCAATGCACTTAAAATAACAAATTTGAAAAGCAGGACATCAAGTAAGTGGATTTTCGAGGATGACATCGGCACAGAAAAATGTGGTAAATGACCTTGAGATGTTTTACGGACAATGATTTCTTATCAATTCAGCTGCAAATGATGTCTTGTTAAATTGAGGCCAAACAAGTCAAGAGAATTTCTGATGCTGTCTCACCTGATCTGTGACATCATAAACCACAATGATCCCGTGAGCTCCTCGATAGTAACTGGAGGTGATGGTTCGAAATCTTTCTTGCCCTGCGGTGTCCCACTATGAGAGAGAAACAAGAGACCTTAATGTAATCTCAAACAATGCATGCTTCTAATAAAGGGTTGGCCTCATTTTCACATGTACAATGTGATGGGTCACTACATAGATCTACCGACCCGAGAAAACAGGTCACCATCGTCATGTACCAGATAGCAAGAGACCGTCATGCTCATAGAACGTGTGAAAAATGAGCGCTATGAGGGAGGACGTATGGACTTACAATCTGTAGCTTAATGGTTTTGCCATCAAGTTCAATGGTGCGGATCTTGAAGTCTACCCCTATGGTGCTGATGTAGCTCTCAGTGTATGTGTCGTCCTGCAGAAGACAAACAGAAAAGAAAATGAAAGCAGATTTACATTTGTGCATATACTACACCTACTATAAAATACATTCGGCCATTATTAGCATGTTTTCTGTTGCGTTTTCATAAATGTTTGGCAGCGAAAGCTGACCAAACAAGCCATCTGTGCCTGTACTCACAGCAAATCTCAACAGCAGACACGACTTCCCGACTCCAGAGTCACCGATGAGGAGTAGTTTGAACAGGTAGTCACTAAAATTAAGAAAAAAAACAACAATATTTTAAATACACCAAATTTATACTCTATATATGTATAATAACTTTCTCTTTGTACACCTTAAGACCAAAAGCAAAGATGCTTGGACTGTAAAGAGGTTTTTTTTTTTTTTGCATATTGACTTTTAGGAATGGTGTTTCTCCTGTTATGTAAATATATCAATGTCAGTACATCACAGTTTTGAACTAATCATATAGCTCGTCACATTGCACTGCTCCGGGTGTGTGTTCACGATGTGTGTGTGTGTGTGTGTTGGTTCACTTCTCTCTGCTGTGTGTGTTCGCATGGATGGGTTAAATGCAGAGCACAAATTCCAAGTATGGGAAACAATACCTGGCCACTTGTCACCTCCTTTCCTTCCGTTACATTGGGTTATCAAAGATTAAACTGATTCACTGAAATGTTAACTGGTTTGGAAACAAATTGCAAAATCAACCGCCATTTTCAAAAAACAACAGCGAGGAATCTGGTTCACACTGATGGTGAAGTAGGTTCGAAACAAATCAGCATAAACAAAGTATCCCCTGCCATCAGCTCAAAATACAGCTGAGCCAATCTGATTCCGGTGATGACTGTCGCAATGAGGGACCTATTCTGGTTTCTGAATTCAAGTACTAACATTAGACAAGCGGAGAAATGTTGCATCACACAACAGTTGTGAAGCAATCGTGGCTCGCAGCATGCTAATGATACACAGAGAGCTTGCATGTGTCAAGAGAAAAGCAAAAGGTGTTATACCCACAAACAATCTCAAACAAGTAAAGCATTTCAGAGTTCGGTTCTGTTTTAACAAGTACATTATAGTCAAACACCTTCTGCCATAAAAACAACACCATAAATTGGATATTAGTGGGTTGTTCAACGGCCAGTGCTCATACAGATGTATTTTAGTTCAGGATATACACTTGGAAAGTGTACAACGTCGCCATTTACAACACAGAAAGGAAGTGAAATCTGTTTGTTTGAGCATCCCGACCAGGGGCCTGTTCCATAAAACAAGTTTACTAAATTAATCAGGCTTATTTCAGTTAGACTGTTGTATTTTGAACCAAATCAACTAACAAGAAGTCAGACTTAACTGAGGTAAACCTGGCTTATTTGGTAAACCTGTTTTATGGAACAGGTCCAGGGCCTGACAGATCAACACTGCCTCAATGGCACGAGTTTGGGGCGGGACTACCTGTTTAACTGACCAATCGCAAACTGAGGAGTGTTTAAAACGTTTGTGTTCTTTGCTGCCAGTGAAATAGATGCGCTTAAAATATTGCTGATGACATGACAAGCAATCCAATAGGTCCAACTTCTGTTGGACAGCCATGCGACATTCATACATACAGTAAAGACATCAATAGTCAACTAAATATGTATATATGCATGCAGAATTGTGCTACACAATACATACAACGCTTCTCCATCTGACCTCTTCCAGACTTTCAATTCACAGGCCTAATAAAAACCACATGACACCTAACCGCCTTGCAATGACAAGCTCGTATATGGTTCAAAACATCGTGTGCGCGCACTTAAAGGGCCTATGCGCTAATATGCAAGATCCATTTTGACAGCCTGGCGTCAGTAAACTGATGACGCCACTCCGTCGCAACGCAACACAGCAAAAATGACGTCACGCGATACGGCAAATGCTAAAATTGCGTGCTATAAACACTACACAACAAGCGTTTTGCATTTTAAACCAACAATAGCGATAACGCTGCTCGTTAGGGGAAAGCAGTAGTCCAAATAAAGGCTGAATGAGCAAATGTGATTTGAACTGGCCGTTAGTTCCGGACGCTGTTAGCCGCTGAGGCTAGACAAAGCTAACGTTAACGTACTCACACTGACGCTTCGCGACTATACAAACAGTGACATCCGCCGTCAAATACTCACTATTCCGGATTCATGGTGCGTTTGCGTCGTTGTCGTTGGGTTCAGCAGGAGATCGGACTCGTTTCTATGCGAGCAGAGGCGATAATGATGAAGAGGATGACTTGTAGGTCTGAAATCCCGAGGCACTGGGGCAGCGTTCTCTGGTTTAGCCCCTCCGATCACACCTCAGCACAGTCTTCTCGTTGGATTCAGTCACTTGACACTTGACATTACTGACCACAGAACGCAAAACACTGTTATTTTGTTCTGCTTTTCTTCCTTCCTTCCGATCTGCCCCTCGCTCGAAGTACAAGATGGCTGCGCAGGTGCGGCAGTGACATCAGATGACGTGGCATCACGGACTGAGCTCACAGAAAGAACCCAGAGATTCGAAATATTCAACTAATCAATTGAACTTATGAACTTATAATATATATATATATATATATATATTACACACACACATATTGCATAAAGCAAAATGGTATTTCAAATCAATTGTTATCTTTAATGTACAAAATTAAAATTTATTGGTGATGAAAAAAACTTTTCTGCCTTTTTGTGTCTATTAATCTCTATATTTTAATTTTTATTTATTTATTTTACTGAGTCCTAGTGTCCTCTACAGAGGATATCATAACATACGAATACTTTTTTTTTCAGTAATATGCTCTAAACAAAGTACTACGTTCATAATCATTTTTTTATCTGGTAGTCAGGATATATATAATTAAACAATCAAAAACGATATTACAGATAAAGCATAATTACAAATAATAGGTTATATTTGGGTGAGAGTGGGTTTTATTGTAATTTGTGTATTTTTAAACCTACTGGTTTTAGAATAACTTTCCCCATATCATTATAGTGATTAGAGCATGAGAATCGTGACATGACAATGTGACAATCAAACAGTCACACATTTATTTATTTTTTTAAATGTTTTATTAAAGTGCTTGGATATGATATACTATCTAAGCACTACATGCAAAACTGATTTACAATAAAACACACACACACACACACACACACACACACATAAATATATATATATATATATATATATTGGCTACAGTGTAGAAAGAAAGTAGAAAAATAAAAATATGAATCACAATATTATGTTTTGAGAAGTATGTATCATATGCTTAAATATATATATATATACTTTTACTTTTACTTGTACTTTTTATCCCTGTGTTCACCAAACACCTCTTGAGAGTTTGCTGCTAAAAACAAATTTCTTTTAGTGTCATCTGATCATAGAAGCCAGTCCCATTTGTAGTTCCAGTCCTGTCTGACAACTGAACATGCTGGAGATTGTTTTTG
>JAUCMU010000125.1:8031563-8053823 GCA_032275025.1 Enteromius treurensis | reverse complement strand
TAAACCCAATTGAGCATCTCTGGAGAGACCTAAAAATGGCTGTCCACCAACGTTTACCATCCAACCTGACAGAACTGACTTGAACCCAGGAATACTCTTTTAAATGCTTTTCACATTATTAGACCTTATAAGGATTCATTTTTAATTCTGCAGTGCACTTGCATGTATAGCCTATAAGTGTGTGCTTATGTTGTCAGGTATGGTTTGTCCTCCTCCTAAGGAGGTTGAACGTGGACATCTGGTGGCCGTCCAGAGAACTGAGTATGAAGTGGGTGATACAATTTACTACCTCTGCAAAAAGAACTTCTTGCTGGATGGACCAAATCAAGTGACTTGTTTACCTAATGGGACATGGAGTGCAGAGCCTGCCTGCCGAGGTAAATAAAGCTCTTAATAGAACAATGCATCAAGTCATGGTGACTGTTAAACATTTGCATAAGTGGATAATTATAAACATAAGGAATGCTTGGGTTTTTAGTCGAGAATAATAAACCTCCTTTCCTTTTTGTCATGACAAACAGCATTATTATCTTCCCTTGTCTTTCCGATCAGCCCGCTGTCCAGTCCCAGCTCAACGCAGCAGGGTGATCGTGGGAGGAGTAAAGCGTTGGCCATATGATCTGACGGATGGTGTGGTTACTCATGGAGAGAATGTCACATTTTTCTGTAAACATCCAGAAAAACTGTGCAGCTTCACTGCCACGGAGGACTGTGTGGATGGGCAGCTCAAGCCACCTAGCTGCTTTCTCGGTAAAATTCACACCACAATAATGCACATAATAGGTGTACATTTCACTTAAATGCAACCCTGCATCCCCTTCATCTCCCTCTTTTCTCTTTAGACCCCACCTGGCTGCAGTTCAAGCTCTTTCCTCATCGGCTGGTTTCAGAGATTGATCCATGTGATCCCGCTGACCTACAGTGAACGTTTTGACAACACATTTTGCATGTTGGCACACACAGCTCTCTCTTCACTCTAAATGTGTTTTGATCTGAGTAGGATCTCGCAGTCATGCCTCATTTAACTTTTTTCTTTGACAAAGTTACCTTAAACAGAATTTGTGTCATATTTGATATATGCAAATACCCTCATGCTTGATTGAGGTCTTGGTTGCTATAAGCTGCTCTTTTCATGTGTTTCATTGGGATACAACATGTAAAACTGATTTTTGAGGTAACGTTGGTGTTTATCTTGTTATAATATTTCATTTCTTTGTTAAAAGGTGATTTTTTTTCTGCTACATGATATGTTTCTCAAACCCACAACCAGTGCAGAGGTTAATGGTGAACTCATGCCTCATGTACTGTTGCTCTAAATACTCCAAAAGCAGTTTTATGATATGTTTAGAGTTAACTGATCTTTGACTGGACTGCTTGAATGGATTGGATTACATAAATAAGACTAATTATAGCATAAAGCCTTGCTTAATTATTACTGTTATACGGATTCAGTTTTGCATTGTGTAAACTTCGCAGTAAATCATTTTAAAATGTTTTTTCTTGTCATAATATCATGATTCTTTAATAAAGAAACTGGAGTGTTTGTTGTCAATAAAAACAATTATTTTATTTCTGATTTGAATGTATACAGGATTTTGCATTATAATTATTCATAGTGTGCGTTGTAATACATCTTCGTGAACAATTATAACCAAATCTCAAATGCATAGTGTAACAATAAATCTATAAGCATTATAATGTATTAACTGTGCCTATAATTATTTATGGGACTGTACAAGGTGTATTAAAAGGCAAAATTAATGTAATGTAACTACTTTTATAACGCATTTAACACAAAGGCTACAAGTAAAGCGACTAGAATGTATAAAGCTTGCAATTACAATATTTATTTTATTAATAAGCAAATAATGATATAATGATGTGAACCTATTAGCTAAAGCACAACTGAAGTAATATAAAATGTCAATCCTACAGCATGTCCAGGTCGGACGCACAAAACTGCGACACCACGACACCCCCCTCCCCTTTCGCTCGCGCTCAACCTCTCCGCCCAGTCATTCATTCATATTTGGTCTTCCGGAAGTATCTCAGGGTCGGGCCAGTCAGTGCCTGCGCGAGCTGACTCGTGGGGTGAGAACAGTTTCATATTCAATATTTCAGTTATAAAAAAGCGTTGTGCGCGAATGGTTGTAAGCTTTTGCGAAGAAATGGGAGTTCGTGGGAGTAGCAGTTGAAGAGCGTTGGTTGTCTTAGAAAGTTTGAAATAGGGTTTCCAAGGCAGCAGTGTGTCTGAGCGCTGTCACCGGCTCGAACCCTCGGTACGCATAAAATGGCTGGTCGCAGGTTCGAGCGCAGGCAGTGTTTTGACCAAAATATGTGAATAATTCAAGCGCATTTGCATTACACAGGTTATGGGAAGGGTATGTTCTTCAAACAGATACTTTTGGGCATGTAATGGCACGGGTTCGACTCGCTGTCTGGACCCCACAGACATCAAACGCGATGTTTGGTTTGATATTTTCTTCTTTAAACGGACCTCCGGCGCGTAATGGCGTCGAATGTGCCCGTGTTGATCTCTAACTCTCCCACAGTGCTGCATGGCTGAGTGTACGGACAAAGGCATTGGTGTCAAACCTTGAGCCGTGCGCGTTGACAGTTAAATTGTGATGAAAAGGACCTGTGAGGAGTGGACCTGCTACCATGACAGCGCGCCGTTCAAGCTCATTGCGTTGCATTCCTGCATAGCGTTTGTGTAACTTACTTCTGCAAATATTACACTGACATCGAATGTTGGTCAAATGTATTTGTCAGAATTGTAACAATCGCCCTTAGCAATGCGATTATCTATTAATTAGGGTTGGCATCCTGTCAAGCTTTTCATTTCCATTCTGTTTCGAGTGTTTATGCAGAATTTATGTGAGAACACCATTAATTGAGTTTTTGCAAAAAATAAATAATAATAATAATATCTTGAATAACAAATTGCAAATTATATTGTTTCATTTATTAAAAAAAAAAAAAGTATTGTTGTGTTTTTTGTAGTTTAAATATACTTTTTCTAAACACGCATGCCACAATAAAATATAATTCTGTTTATAAAATCTAAAATGCTTTATTGTTTTGATTTTTTTTGTCAAAATTTGTATAATTCTGTTAGGACTGCATATTTTTCGTGTCTCCTTTTACACCAATTTCAGGTCTTAGAGTCTCTACTAATGAGCTGATGACCTGAATCAGATGTGCTTGGTCAGGGGGTTGGGAACCACTGATATAAAGGTTATGCTTTTCTGATACAGATGAAAACAACTGCTAAAAGTGATTTGCCAGCAGCATCTACCAGACACCTCTGAAGTGTGTTTTAAGGTTTCAAAATATATCAAGAGTGATTTTTGTTGACCTATCCGACCAAAACCTACATACCATGTAGTTTTCAAATAAGCTTTAATGGCTTGATTAGCTGGATCAGGTGTGTTTGATAAGGGTTGTGGCCCTCCAGGAACAGAGTTTGACACCCCTGATCTAGAGAGAGTTGATAATAACAGTATTTGTACTCAGAAAGAGCCTGAGAAACTATTGCATTGAAGCAATAAGTAAAAAGGCAAGAGAGTATCAAGAATTTAAATATAGACCTAATATAATATTTCTGACAGTATGTCAGTAGTAAAAATAAATTCAATGGCTTATAAAATAATAATAAGTAATGAAAACAATTGTGTTTTTGTATGTTTTGTTGCTCATGGATGTCATCAGATTCTGCTGTTTAATGTATGTATTAAGTATCAATATTAAATTAAAATGACCTGAAATTTAATCATGTTGTTAAGAAAGAGGTAATTGGGTTTATTTTTTATAAGACTGATCCCTAGATGAAACATAATTACTTTTTATTTTTTTATCAGCCCTATATTGCCTCCAGTTATATCCAATATCTGTTATGCTTTTGTTTGTTATGCTTGTGAATATATATATATATATATATATATATATATGTATATATATATATATGTGTGTGTGTGTGTGTGTGTGCATCCATTTTTTGTACTATATGAAATTGTCTTTATGTAAATGCACAACTATAACAATACAACTGAAAATAATGTGGCTGCATTGAATATTGAATATGTATTAAATATTATATTTTAGTAATAATTTATTAAGAAGATGCAAAGTGACTGTAACTTCAAAAAGGTGATATTTAGTCAAACTTGCATTTAATTTGTGCATTTTGACAGCACTAATGTTTTAGAAAAGATTGTTACCTTAAACAATACATTCATTGTGATTTGACTTTGTAACTTCAGTTCTGTTATTTCTTTACAGAATGTGGAATCTTGTTTTTGTCTTATGTGTTTTTGTTTGCTTGTTTGTTTTAGATTGATGCCTTAGATGAGTAGAAGGTCCTGACTGATGGCAGTTGCAGAGACATGGGTGAAATTCAGCTGTTACATCAGATGGGAAAGGAACTGGCAATGGTGCCATTACATGGATTATGCAAGATTGTGTGGCACTGTCAGGCAATATTTCAATGTTCTCTCAGGTTATAATGAACAGACTTACTCTATGAGTACTGCTTTCCTACTGCTGAATGTACAGAAGATGCTATGTGCTAACAACAAACATTGGACAGGATAGGTGAGACCATTCCACATATTAAATGGACTGATCTTGCTGCCACCAAAGAAAGCCAAATGTCAGTGGGTCAGGAGAGTGAGTTATCAGATGAGGGACTCTCATTGAGGACTGAGTCTAAGGACAAAGCCACCCCAGATGTGCTTCTTGTTCCACCACAAGATCAGACAGAATTTATAAAGGATTACAGCAAGCAGAACTCGCCAAATGAATCGCACTCAGACCAGATGAGTCTTCTCGAAAACCAGACTTTTGAAGATAAATTAGTCCCTTTTCATGAGAACACAACAAACATGCAGCTGATACCCAAGATAGAGTCTGATAATGCTACGACTGAAGCTTGTGAGGGAACAACCAAAGTTACAAACATTGCCAACATCTCATCCAATGATTTACTAGAGATTAAGGTTCAACGACAATCTATTTTAAATAAAGGGTTTCATAATGACAAACTACAGTCATCTGGTGGAGGCAATCACACAAGCAAGGATTTGCGTACTGAGAGTAAAACACTGGTTGTGGACGAGGAAAATGCAAGAGAGAGTAAACCTAGGATGGACATAAATGCAAACAAAGAAAAATTTGAAAATAGTCAAGACTGCATTGAAGGTTATAAAACACAAATTTTATGTAATGTAAGAGAGGAGAGACTTGATATCGAAAGAAACATGGCAGTGACAGCGTCTTTGGGACAGTATGAAGAAGACATGGTATTAGATTTAAGCCTACCAAAAAAGAAAGACAGAAATAAGGAGAGGAAGTGTGAATGGGTTGTAGACCCTGAATACGAAGGTTCGCTTCACATGGAAGTTGATGAAATTGAGGAGGAGCCTCAACATGCAGAAGTAGAGCAGGAGGACGACCATGATATTTGCTGGATTCCTACAGTAAGTGACGCTCCTACATATCTGCCTCAGCATTGGGATGGACGTCTGTCCTCCTCATCGCTTGAAGCCATGCCAACTACATCATATCCCAACAGTATAACCCCAGATCCGATGGATACACTGCTTATAGATGACCAGGGCATTCCTTACACACTGACCGCAGATGGACAGAAAGTTCCACAAATTGATAATATACAACATGCTGAGGGGCTCTCTGAACAAAAAGATGTAAGCCCAGGACAAGCTGAAGATAAGCCCTCATTTATTGCTGATGCACAGGATATTGCAGCCTCCAGACTACAGACGCTACCCAACTCACTGTGTCCAAATATGTCTATAGGTCATGTCTCAGTGGAAACCTCACAAGTTGCCCCAAACCAGGAGCCGCAATCTTCTTACAGTTCTGTAGCTCTTGATAAACCCTCCATCATACCTGCCGTGTCTGATTTGGCATCAGTTCCCATTCAGATTGTGGCTAATACTACAGGGTCAAACACTCCCATTCTTCTTCTTCCCCCTTCTCAGCTTCAGTCTCTTTCTTCATCGGCTTCTAAAGCTAACCCAGGGCTAATTACCCTTTCCTTACCGGCTTCTCTTAGTCAGAACACTCAGTCCTCCCCCGTGTTCCTAGTTTTGTCATCTCCTCAGGTGTCCTCAACTCAGAGTTTGTCCTCGGGTGGGCAGTTAACTCAAATTTCCTCTTCTTCCACTGTAGCACTTCCCTTAGCAACTTGTCCACTTGATTTGGGATCTTCATTAAGTTCACGTCCGTCTGCCACAGCTACAGACATCTCAGGACCGAATAACCCTTCTAATCTTCCTGCTAGCCCTACCTCATCAACTGCTTCCTCTAGCACTTCCACAGTGACCTCTACAAGTCCAACCAAGCAATTCAGCACTGATACCTACTCCGACACACCAGTGCCCACTTCCTTTCGGGAAGCCCTGCTCAGATTGGCTGTGTCTGTGGAGAAGAAACAAGAAAACCAGCCTGAGACGCATTCGGTCACTACGCCTTCATGTTCTGAAGCCACCAAGCCAGATTCCTCTGCCACAGTCAATGAAAGTAAAAAGAAGGAGACTGAGGTAAACTGTGACGGTGAGACTGAGTCTACCTCGGTAGACCAAACAGACTCATTAGATACCACCTCTTCTACGTCACCCATTCGTCCTGGATCACCCGGAATTTCAATGAATGACCCAAAGAACCAAGCATTAGGTCCTCGTCGCATTCTTTACTGTCAGTACTGTCCAAGGGTCTTCTACTATCTTTCGGACCTTGAGCGCCATTCCATCACACACTCCCAAAGCAAACCCCATGTATGTCAACTTTGTGGCAAGGCGTTCAAAAGATCAAGCCATCTTGAGCGACACAAACACATCCATACAGGTCAGAGAAACTTTGTGTGCCAGCTTTGCCCAAGGCGTTTTCGTGAATCAGGGGAACTGATGAGGCACCAGAGAGTACACACCGGTGAGAAACCCTTTCAGTGCTTAATATGCCACATGCGGTTTGCAGAGCGCAACACGCTGCGACGTCACACGAAGCGCAAGCACCAAGGCCAGCAGCTGGAGGCGATGGACATGAAGGCAAAGCCAAAAAGTGGAGAGATTTCATTTGCTGGTATACAAGGAGAGACGGAAGAGAATGCGGAGTGGTACAGTTCAACCCTTCCTGAAATGGAGTCTGACAGTGACACAGGGGGAGAATGAGAACTTCATGGAGGGTGTGGACAAATAGTTTTTCTTTCTTTTTTTTAAGTTTTAAAAAGATAAGCAAAGTTGCAAATACATTTAATTTATTTTGTATTGATATAATAATTCCTTACTTCTCACTAGTTACATATTATTGTCTACATTTCATTCCATTGACCTTTACTGGTGATGACTGAACTCTGCAATATTCAACTTCGGATTCATTCTAATAAGCTTCAGTTACTGAGTTAGACCTCTTGATGAAATACATTTTTTTTTTTATTTCTTGCCCCGAATAACGTTAAAATACCCTTATTTGCTTTATATTTATTGTTCTCATTACAGTTTTTCAAATATGTAGCATCTTTCTTCAAGGGTGTGATGTAGTTACTGTTAAAGACAAAGGGGCTCATTATTATTTATATTTTTATATTATGATTTCTCGAAGTCAAGGAATTGCCTAGATTAGTGCAGCAGTGTATCTAGGCCATTAATGACTAGGCCCACACAGAACTCCACATAATTGGAACATACATCATTCTCAGAGTTCTTCTACTCATCTTCCACTCCTTTCATTGTGATATTCCTCCTGACCTACTGAGAACAGTATGGAGTTGTGTCCTTCTTGAACTTTCAAACTTGCATTGTACAAATCTTTTGACCTGGCATATCCATTGTTGTCACTTACTCCTTTGTTTTCTGCTGTTTTTATTGGCATTCTTCATCATCTGGTTGTGGAGTTTACAGGTTAACACATTGTCTCGTTTGCATCCGTTCTGTAAAATTCTCCAGATTCCCTCCAAAATGAGGAAGAAAAAAAATGACTTTCATGACTCTACTTATTCATATTCAGATATTATGCATTCTAAAACATCTTGCATTATGCATTTTAAAACATCTTGCTCCGTGTTGGTTTCGGTTCTCCCTCATGGCTATTTTACAAAAGGCAGTAGTATAGTCACCTTCATATTTTTCTTTTAAAATGCTCTGCTTCGTTCTTCTTTAATATTGAACTTGAACTATTTGGTTTATAAACCCTTTGCCTTCTTCAAGGGCCTGCTTCGGTTATTAGCTTGAAAATACGCTTTTATCGGGACAAAGAAGGTTTTACTTGATTACTTATGAGACAGCTGTTACAAATCATTGCAGAGAGTTTGAATTAGAATTTCAAGTAAATTTGCACATAGATACTTGGTGATAAAAGTTAATTATTTAAAATACGCTTTCACTTGCATAGGTAAAGTGAGACAATTGTCTGGTGCACTTGCACAATTCCAATTAATCTTGATCTAACATTTAAAGGTTTGAATGTCTAATTTATTAATTTCTTATAATTCAGTTCTCCTTTCGGTAAGTTATGCTTGAAAAACTTTGCTTGAAAAAAAAAAGGTTTAAAGGTTCAGACACTGCTGATTATTTCCGTTTATGTAATTTGCCATGTAAATAACCAAACATCATGCACGCACTGGACACCTTGGGCTAATCTAAAGTTCTGTTGGTTAAATTTCAGATTTGATTAGGAATCTGAATATTTGCACACACTAATTAAAGCTTGTCAAGCGCCTCTGTTTTCCAGTGATTCTCACGCTTAATTAATTTTGCTTTAGGCTCACAGTAGCACATATTCTGCGTGCAGTGGAAGTGTGTCCAGCTGCTGAACGATATCACTAAATTTTGTTTGCACACTTGTTTGCATATTACTTCATTCATATACAGACTGGTTTAGTGTTTTTATTGAGCTCATTTCACGGTAGATTTAAAACACATTTAAAAAATATTCAGTTCTTACAAATTAATGGTGACCGCTCAGAGTGTGTTTTAGTTAACGAAGAATAATCTTGCACCAATGAAAATTATTTATTTATTGTGGAAATGTATATATTTGAAATGGCGTGCAATGTCACAGAACACTTTATATATTTAATACACAATTTAAAAACAAGACTGCAGATATTTAAACAGTCTAATTTCTGTAACCTGTGTCACAGGATTTTGAATAAAATGAATCAAATTCATATGCTTCCAAGTCATCTGTCTTTTAAAAAAATGTTTCTGTATTTTCTCCCCTAGTTGCTAGTTTAACAGCTCTATATTTTCTCCTATAATATCTGATGAGGTTAGAGGACATCTGACAAGAGATCAGAGACCATTCCTTAATCCAGAATCACTCCAGACCCTGTAGTTCCAGTCCTGTCTGACAACTGAACATGCTGGAGATTGTTTTTGGATGAGTGAGGAGAATTTTTCTTAAACCCTCCTGACCAACATGTGCTGATGTAGTTGCTGTTTGACAGGTTTTCTGATGCTGAGATTCAACTGTTTTCTGCACTACTCCAGCTGTGGTCCTTGAAGAGTCTTTAGACACTCAAACTCTGCTCCTCGACGTGTATTAGGACGATAGAGACACACTTCCTCTTCCAGGCAGCTTCCTAACATTGTATGTTGATTGGAAATTCTTAATTATTTCCCTGATGGTGGAAATGGAAATTTTCACTGCTCTAGCTCTTTTCTTAAAGCCACTTCACTAATTTGTGAAGCTCAATTATGGGGAATTAATGTTTTTTCTCATTGTGTTGATGATTAAGAGAATTTGGGCTTTGTTTTAGCCAGGGCTGGATATCTCCATGTTCATAATCACCCTGGAGTGCTCAAAATTGTGAATATGAATTGGAATATACTTCAGAGAAATTTTACTTATAAAAAATTCTAAGGGTGCCAATAATTGTGGCCAACAAGTATTGGAGAAAAACATTTATCTCACAATGAGATTTTCTCCCCATTTTCAATTGTTTTACTTCAATGAGAGGTTATTTTGAATGAAAGATCACAAGGATAAACAATGCAGATTTATTTTCACAGCCAACTTTGCTTAGATTTACCAACGGGTGCCAATAGTAGTGGAGGGAACTGTGTATATATATATATATACTGTATATATTGGCCACAGTGTAGAGTTATGTATTATGTAGTATATTATGTTTTGAGAAATATGTATCAAATGCTTAAATAAATATGAATTCTCTCATGTACTTGCTTTTATGTCATTTGTGAAACCGAAATCTCATCAAAATACTTAAAATATGTGTTAATAAATGCATAGTGTGCACTAATTTCTCATATTAAATTGTAATGAACAGCAGGTCTTCCTCCTCATCCCTTTTCTTCTCTTCCCTCACAGGCAGGTCTGGAATAGAACAAAGCCGCCCACCGGTTTAGGCAGGTAAATGTGGTTTACGTCATCCTCTCCACCTCCGGCTCCAGGGTCTCTGCGCTCTCCTGGTGACCAATGGCTGCCTTCAGACCCAGGTTGATGTAGTGGGCCTCATTGCTGGCCTCCAGGGGTGGGAGCTCAGATAGAAGTGCTTTGAGACTCTGGCCCAGCTCTCCAAATCCTGGCCTCTGAGAGGGATCTCTGTGCCAGCAGCTCAACATAAGCTCATATCTGACAGAGGAAGAGTCAAAGGCAGATGGAGAAGGAGAGCAGCAAAGAGAGAACACAAAAAGCAATAGACAGAATGCCTTTTATCCTACTAACATATTCACTAAACGTCATCACCTACAATTCAGCTGTAAATGCACATTTCTGATAACAGAATAACATTTTCAGTGCTACTTTTAGTGATGTTTTGCTGAAAAATGTGCTTACAATTTACTGTCAATGTCCCCTTGTTTGAGGCGGTGTCCATTTTCCAGGAATTCCAAGAGCTCATGACCAGAGATACCTGGATACGGTATCTTCCCTCTGGATGTGATCTCCCACATGGTTATTCCAAAAGACCACTGAGAGACATAAGTTAGGTCTATAAACAATTTTTAGGCCCATTTCCTCTCAAACTGTTAATTTCTCTCATTTTCTCTCTTAACTCTCATTATTTTCACTCATGGTTCAAATTAAAGTAATAGTTTACCAAAAAAAATATAAAAATGGACTAAATCTTAACTCACCCTCATGACATTCAAAATGTACATGAGTTTGTTTCTCTGTCAGGTCAGATTTTGCATCACTTGCTAACCAAAAGTTCCTCTGCAATGAATGGGGGCTGTCAGAATGAGACTCCAAGCAGCAGATAAAAACATCGCAATAATCCACAACCCATCTATATACAACTCCAGTCAGTCAATTAACATCTTGTGAAGTGAAAAGTGGCATATTGGTAAAACATTGCTCCCCTGATTTAGATAAAAACAACCTTAAACTGGAGAAAGCAATATTATAGACAGAGAACAGAGTATTTTAGATGGAACCAATGGTTCGAAGTTAAAAATATCTTGATTTGTTTTTTACAAATATGTAGCTTTCTACTTAATGGGATGTTAATGGATTGGAGTGGTGTGGTGTTTTTATTTAGCTGTATAGACTCTCATTCTGACGAGACCCATTCACTGCAGAGCATCCACTGGTGTTCATTTTTGAGTAAGGTTATGGGATTGGGGTCTGAAATGTCCTCAATGAAGAAGTAAAACCTTCTTCTGATTAATATTGCATTAGAAGCATAAATAAGACTGACCACATCACTCTTGGTGGTGTATAAGAAGTCAGACAGACTCTCTATAGCCATCCACCTCACAGGCATGCTAACATCCATATTCTTCTGCCTGTAGTAGTTACTGGAATAGATGTTCTTCGACAGGCCAAAGTCAGCCACACAGACATGCAGATCATCCCCCAACCTGTGAAAGCCAAACTATGTGTGTGAGTCCAGCACTGGGTAAGTATGGGAAAAAAAACATTTAGTTCATTAGGAGTGGCTTTCTTCTTAAGACAATGAAAAGATTAGCAGGACATCATTGTGTAATGTGCTTTTTTTTGCCCTCCTGTGGACTCACATGCAATTGCGGGCAGCCAGGTCTCTGTGTAAGAAACCCTGGAGGCTGAGATACTCCATTCCCGCAGCAATGTCAATCATGAAACGCAAAAGACTTTGATAAGGCACAAACTGGAGAGAGAGAAAAAACGACTCAATGTATATGAACATATATGTGTTATTTAAACCCCTAACCTACATCAAAACTATAAGAGTAAAAAGAATGAGGAAACTGAAAGATGTTGTAAATGAGTTAACTGACCATGGGAACATCACCGTAGCGGGTCGCTTTGAGGAAGCTGTGTAGATCTCCATGCTTCATGAACGGAAGAATAACCAGCGGTACATGGATGGAGGACCCCGGATCCCGCTCTAGTGCGACCCCTAGTGCACATAAATAACCGTAGAGCTGTCAGTACCATTCATTTCTCTGATCAGTGTTCATTGTTATAATACTGTCTCGCCCACTTTATCCTATACCCCCTTTTTTATCTAGCAACGAGGAAGTATACGACTTCCTTATATAGGTAGGCCTAAGTAAACGGGGAAAAAATATAATTTAGGGTTTGTACACCCCCTCTCCCAATCCCCCACCACCACCCATAATTCTGCAGGTCAAAGACAAGCAGGAGGTAAAAGTCAAGCATATCCCACTGTTAATGTGCAGCTACAGGCATCACACACTTTGCCCTTGGACAGGCCTATACAGGCCACAGATGACCAGTTTCCATGGAAACGTCTGTGCCCTTTGAAATCAGGTTATCCCAAATATTCCACCCCAGCTCCATATAAATTATACATTTTAGCCTAGATTTCAAACATGAAATAATCATTTAATTCAGGAGCGACATACCAAGCAACTGAACTACGTTCGCATGATGAAAATGCTTCATAATTTCTGCCTCCTGGAGAAAGGACTCCAGATCTTCTTTACTGTGGACTGCACCTACAGTTCAAAAGGAACGATTCGTGACTTAATAATTGTGTAAAATTGCATTGTCTCAAGCTTGTACTTTTTTCTAAATGAAGATCTTACTATTTAACTTATCATAATCTCATATTTAACTGTAACTTGCTCTCTGCATTATATAGTTACCTTTCAAGGTTTTCACTGCCACTCTGATATCTTGTCCTGTTTGAGTGGAAAATACGCCCTCGTAGACGGCCCCAAATTCTCCTGCAGATGGAAAGATTCCAGTATCAGAATCCATACGCAGAGTCCAAAATGATAATCGAAATACAGTTTTCAATTAAATTGTTCCTTTTTAAAAATTCAACCCCAATTCCATAGAACCTTTTATGCAATAAAAAAAGTTTTTTTGTTTTAATTTAAAAGATTTACTATGTTTTCACTCACCAACTTAATTGTGTTTTGTAAATATAAACACATTTTGATTTGATTTTGAATTTACGGTTGAAAAAGTGACATTTTCTTTTTATTCTCTATAGGCCTATGGGTATGCATAACATTTCCAAATACCAGTTAAAGTTATATAAAAATATTGAAATTAATTAATAAAATATAATAAGATAAATATACAAATGCATGTTTATATTTACATATATATCAAAGTTTCTATTTATTATAAAAAGAAATACAAGATAATAACTTCTGCTGTTTCGCTGATTAGAGGGCTCTAAAATGCTGACCTTTTGACTAATGTACAGTTTTTTGTTCATCACGCTTTATTTGATCTTTGACTCATCGCAAGTTCCCTTATATGTCATACTCCAAGGTTCCCTTTTTTCCATTTATGCACTTTTCAAAGACAGCGCTTAGAAATAAACATCTATCTTACAAGAAACTATGCATCTAACCACAGGTCCAAAGTTTTAGTTCCAACCACGTACGTTTGTGACGCTGATTGCGAACGTTCGTTTGAACTATGCTTTCGGGAAACACCGAATCTTTGAACTATGCTGGCAACCACGGAACTTGTGACCATACAGTAGTTGGCTAACTATCTTTTGGAAACGCATCCCGTGATGAGAGTTTGTTTATACCTTTCCCAAGCTTTTTTCCCATTGTCAACGCTGTACGCTCCACCATCACATCCTTAAGATCACACAGCAGCTTGTCACTCATTCCTTCCAACACCTTAACTGATCCTGACACAAAAAGACAGAGACATATGAAACAAATGGAGAATGAAGGATGGAGAATAATGTCTGAGGTATATATAACCAATAAGTGACTTTTCAAGCAACCAAAAAATAACTAACATATCTCAAAAGTCTGTAGACTTATACCAAAATGCTATCAGAAGTCAGAATAATTCTCACCAAATTGTAAGTTAATACATCTACATTTTTTGGTTTCATATTCTTATTAAAGATAAACCGAGCAGACGTTATGGCATTTCAACTGAATAACAGTGCAGAGAAAGCTCCGCTTTTCTAAAGAACCATATGCATTTTGTTGCTATTTTAATGCTTTTATTGAGTATTTTGATTGTTGGTAACACACTTGGTATGAGTCAGAGTTGTCGGAAATATGAATGTATAGATGACAGAAATGAACTTCTCATTCAGACGTACTTGTGAATTCTGGCTGAGGTCGGTCAGTATGCAGCTGTTCATATCCATAGTCACTCTGAGACACTTCCTCTCTAAGAGTTGTACTTCTTGGAGGACAAGGTCTGCATTCAGTTGCCTGATCACAGCTGCTCATCCTGCAAGCTGAATGAAAATCATCATTATTATAACAGAATATACGCAGAACTGGACAGTGATCTCAAATACTTTACGAGCTTACAAAGGGATTTGCAAGGCTCCAAGATAATATATTATTTATTTATCCTCTTAATTACATGGCTTTATAGTCTACTCTTACTAAAGGTTAAAATCTATTTTTGTAAACAGAATTGTTTCTATTAATATTTCTAGATGACATGGGAGAAAACATGGAAGCCACATGATAAAATGGTGATTTCACAATACGAGTTAAAACAAAAAAAGTGAG
Source organism: Enteromius treurensis (assembly GCA_032275025.1). Classification (NCBI taxonomy): domain Eukaryota; kingdom Metazoa; phylum Chordata; class Actinopteri; order Cypriniformes; family Cyprinidae; genus Enteromius; species Enteromius treurensis. The sequence goes on along the minus strand of JAUCMU010000125.1, from coordinate 8,038,884 downwards.
ACGCAAACTATATTGTAAGACTACAATGCACAATTGAGTTTATGACATGCATTTTCTAAAAGAAAAGAAATAAGTCTTGAGATATAAACTCACAAATGGAATGAAAATGTTCAAATGGCGAAAATAGAAGTACTGTAGACTCACTGTTGACTAGCTCCAGTTGAGCAGTGTATTCTATTTCTTGAGGACGTTGATATCGAGTTACATCAGATGTAGATATGAGCTCTGTTTCTTGACCTCCACTGAACACATACACATGAAGCAGCAAACAATGTATTTTATGCAGTGTAGATATATTCTCGCACTGAGCAGAAAACATGCAAAAAAGTTTACATTATTCCGGATATGTTGGAGCAGCAGGACTCGTTTATGTTGGACAAGCATGTGAATGCATACACATTTGCATTTTTAAATACAAAATGTTTACCTGAGCTTGTGATGCTTTACAAAGATGAACACGACAGCAACGAGAATGAGAAAAACCAGAAGAGTACACACTAGACTAGCAGTTAGGATAGGAGAGAGTTCCAGGCTGGAATGGGCTATGGAGTCAGGAGCGGATAACAGGCTGCCTGGAAGTCTTTCTGAAACGCACACACAATGTAACATTTGACCCACTGCATATATATATATCACTGTAAACATAAGAACTACATTTAAAGAATAATGTTAGTAGAGCTTTTCTGTTGTTAAAATGCTCAAAAATCAGCATATTGCATATAAAAACACGCCTTGGTGAGCATAATATAACATTATTTATTATATTATTTTATATATTAGATTATTAGTTCTGGGCAATGATTAATTGTGATTAATGGCATCCAAAATAAAAGTTTTTGTGCATAATATAAAGTGGTGTGTAAAGTACCTGAAAGCCATACTCAAGTAAAAGTACAGATATCTTACCAAAAAATAATTTGCTAGAAGCTGAAGTCACCGTTTGAAATATTTTTTAAATAAAAGTCTGAAAGTATATGATATTTTACTGTGCTTAAGTAAGAAAAGTATTTTCAAAATCTTAAATGTACTTGAATGTGTTTGCAGAACTGTTTGAAGAGGTGGAGCTGTTCAATTTAAGATGTCTCTCAATGCAAGCAAGTGTCATTTGGTCAGCCATGCATTCTGTTTATCATTTCAGGCTTTTTAACTGTTTACTGTTAACAGGCCTCCAAACTACTCTCCAGATTATGTTGAAGAATTCACAGAACTGTCATCAATGATTTGCACCGAGTTTGACCGCAGAAATGATAAGTGTTTTAAACACATTTGACCTGATTTAGCATGTGCATTGCTGAACACCAATCATTTCTACAGACTCTGTTGATTTGCCTTGCTTATGCAATGTTAAAGTTCAAAAGATAAAGAATTTGAGCAAATTCAAATGGTTTCGGGATTCTAAGGATTTTTACCACTTTTTTACCCATTCAGAAATTGCTATCTCTGTGAAGATTGTATAATTTATGCTTTGTTATGAATTCTAAACATATATACTCTTGATTCAAATATGACATTGTCTTACCTTCTGAACGGTTTCCGTCTGTCTGGTATGGTGCATCAAAGACACATGACCCCTGCGGTGGACCCCACGTCCCGTTTGTTTGACACTCTATCTTTGGGGTGCTGATCTCCACAGAACCGTTCACACACGCTCCTCTTCGCAGCCCTTCTTCTGCCGTTTCCTCAAATACCATTTGGTTCCAAACAAGTGTTGGGCATTTCTGGAAGTACACCTGGATCGAAGCTATAAAAGTGCACTTCCCGCTATAACTAAACCCCAGGTAAAAACCATTCTGAGAGAACTTTGCCAATTTAAGGCCCTTAGCATGGCTCAGGTGCTCATCCAGAGGAACAGCATCAGGAAATGGATCCTGAACTGTAATTTTGAGAAAAGGTGTTGTGTTTGGCTTTCTGCTGTACTGAATGTGCTTTTGGTTCGATTCTCGCACATAGATATAAAGAGGCTCCTGGTCCGCTTGGGCAAAACTTAGGTCCAGAAAAAGTTGATGGGCATCTTGTTTGGGGATCCACTTGGTCCATAGTGTTTTGGGACCCTTATTCAATTCTGGGTTACAAGCTTGGTAGACAGAGTGTGTATAGTCCTTTCCAAGCTGCATTTGCATTTCCTTCCACTTACATAGACCAAACGAGAAGAAAATCATTATTTTGATTCGCTATTTAACTTTTTATTATTTAAAAACCATCCATTATTAAAACAGCACATCTGTTAAACTGTTATATTTCTTTGTTATCTGTAAAAAAATACATTATTAACTGTATAAGCAATTTGTAAAAGGGTAGACTATTTTATTCAGCAAGACACTAACATGAAAACATTTATAAGCATGACTACATTATAATTGTTATGTTCTTTTTAGAACTGCTACTTGTTCAACATTGATATTTCTTGAGCACTTAATCAGCATATTAGAATGATTTCTGAAGAATCACGTGACACTGAAGACTGCTTAAAATCAGCGTTGCCATCACAGTACTAAACTACATTTTAATAAAAATTTAAAAACAGCAACAATATAACCATATGTGTTCTATAATATTTCCTTCGAAAACGTTATAGCATATGAAAAAGGCCAAAATAAACACAAAAATAATAACAAAAATGTAACATGTATTTATGAAAACCTGGAGGAATATGATTTTTAGAAAATATGTTGCCTATAAAACATAGCCTAATAAACTTTAGGTAACAGACTTTCTTCGTTAAAGTCATTATTTAAGGGACACAAAAGTCAGACCTTTATGGATTTACCCAAATACAAAGAAACTGAGTAACTTACAGCGTTTGGTGGTGAGAATGTCCATTGCAGTATGTGCTGTTTGCTTGAATCGAATATTTCTTCTAAAAAGAAACGCACTTTTATAGAGGTTGATTACATTTACATAACATGCCATAATAGAAGCGCACTGCTGTCTTACCTCTGATCGGAATGAGCTGTGCGGGGACAATCCATGAAATTAATAATAAAAAATAAAACATATTGAAAAAGTGTTCCTTTATTTAAAGATTAATTTTTTTCCATTACGAATACAGTTCAAACGTCCTTAGTGACGACGTAAAGCACCCTTATTCTACTACTAAAAATGTTATTTAGTTTCGTTGGTTGTAGTCCAGCACCCAGCAACCCTTTCGGTGAACCAATCCCTGATTTAAATTGGCTTCAAAATGCTTCAGTGATTGCCAGAAGTTAAAAAAAGGAAGGGAAAAAACACACACTTGAATGGTCCAGTTTTTGTTCCATTACACTGTAGAACTAGATGATTCCTTTTTATTTAGAAATGTTGTGCAAGACTGTGGTATATATGGAGTTTTAGAGAAATGGTTATGTGCTGATGTTTCCATTTAATGGAGAAGTGAACCACACATCATAACATCCCAATCTAATAATCAGCTCTTTGATTAAAAATTTTTTTTTACAGCAATTTACAAAAATAGGCTAAGTTTCTATGTAAACAGTTTTATGAACATTCCTTTAAAAATGCAGTCCTTAAGTTTAGCAGGGACACAATCTTTATTTAAACGGACGTGACGTAATGACGCAGTGCCGTGCTCAAATTTCCTGCGAAAACCAACCCGTACCTCTCAAATTAGAAAACATTATTATAAGCTAACCGTTGTGAATTGGGCTAAAGTGAGGCGATAGTTTTGAACAGTAGCTGGTTAAGTATTGATATTAAATCATTTTTAACCAAAAAAATTACGGACTGCTGCTTTTAATAAAACAAAACAATCATCATACTTACAACACACTATTAACCCACTTGTTGGTAAAGAGAGAATTATGTTTTAATATGTGTGTGCATCTGCATTTATGCTTGATTTAACACAAGATCCATGCCACGGTGAATCACTGTGTTTTGGTTGGAGATTCAGCCGTTGAACTTCTACCTGTTTCAGAGTCCAGTGATGTTAGGACCCTTTGCACATACTGATGATGACGTGTTTCCTTTTAAACAAAACTGCACAATACATGTAAACACACCATTGCACTTGTTTCTGTTCAACAAATACCAGGTTGGATGGCATAGATCATTTTAAAACAAGTTTATTTCCCAAAGACATGTCAGACGTAGGAGTGTTAGCTGACATCAGGGCTTTTCCAAAACAGTTCACTGTCAAATAATGACAATTCAAACAGTGTAAACAAGGCCGGAGATAATATCAAAGAGCTGAGGGTCTCTAAACAACCAGTCACTCAAAAAGGCTCACACGCACTCACTCTTTAAAAGAGAAATTCTTCTGAATTGCATTGGGTACATTTGCTTTAGCATTCTGGCTGTACCATACACGGATGGAAAATGATGTTACATAAATACAATCCCTATTCATTCAAATATTTTCAAAGAAAATGCTAACACTCAAAATTCATGCACATACTCTCTTTATGTACGGCTTGTATAACAGACGTTAATCTGTTTTTAACACAGCAGTGTCTTTAAAACTGCCTGCTCCTTCTTCCACACTTGTACTATTTTACATAGCTTTAAGAAACCTTAAAATCGCTGCAGCAGCCGACTTATACAAACAACTTAAATACAATAATAACACTGCAAAGTTCACATGTATATTATTTTTACTGAAAATGTAAAACAAGAACTGCTGTCAGAAGACCAGAATGGTGACAAATTACATTTTTCAGACAAATATTCTGATCCACCATGAACCGAGCATTCATACTGCTCAAACTTTTCAACCTGAGGACTGAGAATTCATCTAGTCACAATCTCCTTATAATCTTTTCTGATATGGTCCACAAACACTCCTCTCTAATACATCAGCACAGTGTTTAAAGTGGGACGGTTCTGTATAAAAGCAGGCGCACAGGATCTCTCACTGTAACACACACTTCTCTTTCCGACTTCCATATTTCCTTCGTCTCATTTCTAGTCCTCTCTCCAACCTCTCGTCCTCTTCAAGAGCCCTTGAGAATGAGAAGACATAGAAAGAGTAAGGAAAATGCGCAGGAAGCAAATATGCACTAAAAATACTAATGTCATTTAATCCATTGACGACGATTCCAATTCTGGTTGAAAAACCTTTTAGAGTATATTTTGTAATGGGTATGAATCTCACCCTCTCTCCTTGGCATCTATATCATGCACAATCTCATCTCTCTGGTTGACTAATGATACCAGCTCCTGCAACAACAGCTGCTCTCTGGTTTTATGGGCCCGGGTCTTCTTCCATTCTTCAGTTTTACAAAACAAGCAAGACAAAACAATTGAGGAAAAATGAGAGATACCACAACTGCTAAAGCTACTTGATGAATGCCAAAACGTCATTAAAAACACATGCATATGCTCTTGGTCATATATGCACATTGTCTTTCATTCTTAGCCACACAGTTTTCCATTCCACATATATTTATGTAAGAACAGTCGTACCTTCCACAGCCATTAAATCTTGCAGCTCTTTCTTTAGCAGCTCAAACTTTGTCTCCAAATCTTGCTCTTCTTGTCTGCAACATAAAAGGAATGATAATTAACAGCACTGTATCTTAAATCAGCCTCTGTTTTAGAATAGTGAAACAAAATTGGAATAAGTGTGAAAAGACATACAGTAACTGCAGATGGTCTTGTCTCCTGATCAAAGCGTTCTTCTTGTTGACCAGGGTAAACCACTCCTGGATCAGTGTCTCTTCTTCTACACGATCACTACCTGTAAGTGTATGATAAGAGCATGACTTCATCAAGCCACACTAATCAATGTATGTATATATATATATATAATATCAGTGATTTACCAGATTCCATAAGCCCTCTTAGTTTCCTCTCCACAATGTCTGCTCTGTGATCTATCTGCTTCTGTTCAGCCTCCAGTGCCTGCATCTCACTAAGTACATATTGACTGACATCCTGCAAATAAACAAGTGCATCATAAATACACACATGCAAATACTATATACACATCCATTTATAAGCATTTAACAACTATATGGCTTGGAGTTAATTTATTTTACAATACCATTACATATAAGACTATAAGTCTATAATAGGCTTTCTATATTTAGCTATTTTTAAAATGACTGAGCTAAATGAAAATCTTCAAATGACCTGACTCTCTCCTGCAGTGGCTTCTTCAACATTCTCTACATTTTCTGCACAAACAAGACAGAAGAACAATACATCTGAATCAGATTGTTTATATGCATGCAATAATTAGATTTACATGGTACAATAGCATACAACCCAAAAAAATATGTTCAGCATAGGTTATAGATTTAAAATGTCAGTGTCTTTGAACATAAAGTGCTTTGAGTTAAATCTTACGTGACTCTGAACTTCCTTTGGCTGCTTCACTTTCTGCTTGGACTGATGCAGCCTGGGTAGAAACACAGAATGCACGGCAGCTTAGTAATACACTCCTTTTTCTAAAAATAACTCAATTATAATAAAGTTTGAAAATAATCATCCTCACAAAGGAGACATAAACAACGCTTATGTCTCAAACACAACACAGTTTCTTTCTCATGAAACAATATGAATCACAAGTTCAAAAACACGCTTTAAAGGAATAGTTCCCCCCAAAAATTTTTTATTCTGTCATCATTTATTCACCCTTGAGTAGTTTAAACTCTGTAAGAAATGTCTTGCCAAACACAAAGGAAGATATTTGGAAAAAGTTAAAACCAAGCTGTTTTTGGGTCAGCATTGACTTTTATAGTAGGAAAAAAATACCAGGAGTCAATGGTGGCCCCAAACAGCCTGGATACAAACTTCCTTCAAAATATCTTTCTTTGTGTTCGGCAGAACAAGATATTCATAGATTTGGATCTACTCAAGGGTGAGTAAATGATAGAATTTTCATTTTTAATGAACAATTCTTTTAAACAGGGCGCACAATGTAAGCAAGTGCCATCACAACACATCTATAGCCACTGATGAGTCCTGTATAATGATCCTAAATACTCTAATTGTTTATTTCAGTTATTTATATGTATTCAGTGTATATGTTTGGTTAAAATGAATTTCATGAAAAATGTAGGAAACTGCAAAGTACACAGACAATCTCATTACAAATCTCAAACGTTTAGCTTTTAGTGCTGTCAAACGATTAATAATTGATTGATCGGATACAAAATAAAAGTTTTTGTGTGTACTTGTGTGTATATATTTAGGAAACATGTTATGCTTATATACAAACCCGATCCCAAAAAAGTTGGGACACTAAACAAATTGTGAATACAAACTGAATGCAATGATGTGGAGATGGCAAATGTCAATATTTCATTTGTAATAGAACGTAGATGACAGATCAAAAGTTTAATCCGAGAAAATGTATCATTTTAAAGGAAAAATATGTTGA
>JAUCMU010000125.1:8014138-8031463 GCA_032275025.1 Enteromius treurensis | reverse complement strand
CGGTCCCCAGACGTCTGTTGAGTGTTGTAAGAAGAAGGGGAGATGCCACACAGTGGTGAAAATGGCCTTGTCCCAACCTTTTTGGGATTTGTTGACACCATGAAATTTTTAATCACCATATTTTTCCCTTAAATGATCCATTTTCTCAGTTTAAACTTTTGTTCCGTGATTTGTTCTATTCTGAATAAAATATTGACATTTGCCATTGCATTCAGTTTTTATTCACAATTTGTTTAGTGTCCCAACTTTTTTGGAATCCGGTTTGTATTAAATATATAAATGTATATGAACATAAATATATACTCATAAATACATGTAAATAATTTCTAAATATATACTGTGTGTGTGTGTTTATAAATACATTTGAAAAAAGTCTCTTTCAAAAACACCAAGGTTTGCTCGCAAATACTACATATAATTATTTAAAAATACAGTAACACTAATATTGTGAAACATTATTAGAGTAAAAATTCAATTGTGAATTATAAATTTGAAGGAAAATGTGACTCAAGACTCAGTCTTGAAGTGAAGGCTGCAATCGCAAGAATAAATAGTGTTTTAGAATACAGTATTCAGTCTGAGGGAGCATAAGAGACTTCTCAATTTTGTTTTTAATAATTCTAAACATTTGACCATTACAGTATGGTTGAAATGTTTTACCTCTGTACTGCTCTGCTGTTCGTGTGGTTCAGGCTCATCCAGTGACTCTCCCCGCAGCTTTGATCTGCGCTTTTTAACAAGATCTGCATCCTTGAGATAAGAAAAAGCCTTTGAGGCATGAGTTCTCGGTGGTGCCACCGGAGGCTGAGCGGCCCCTGATCCTCCAGCCTGGCTCGGGCCCTGTGTTCGCTTCGTTCTTGGAGGTGGCACCAAAACACCAGCACCTTCCTTGACCTCCTTTTCTGGGAAGCTTCCATTGGTTTCTAGAGTAATACCGCTGCCCTGGAGCCTTTCTGTGCAGTAGCGAACAGCAGCTTCAGGGTCAGCTTCCTCCCTCTTCTCACTCACAGCGTAACTTGACTCGCTGCTGTTCTTCTCGATCTGTATGACACTGAGCTCCTGGCCCGTGAAATAGGTGCGGATCTGATTGAGATACGTCATCACGATGAGCCTGTCGGGCACTGCCAGCAGCACCATGTCAGAGGACTCTATCAGCCTAGAGATGCCCAGTTCAGCAAAGCCATCGAACGCCTATAAATACAAAAGGAAGGTAAGTGCACAGCAAAAATGGCCTTGTGATTTATTTTGTACAGTAAAACTTAAATAAAAAGTCAATATCTAACTCATAAATAGGTGGATCACCTTCTTGTTGTTGCGCTTAATGTCATATGGATCCAGCATTTCATAATTTCTAAAGTCAGAATAAAAAACAAATAGACAAAATACTAAGTAAACTGGGTTGATAAAAACGACATAATCCATGTAACATGTATGGAATGGGTGTAATGCCTTCTTCCACATAAAAACACCCACACTTTCTCTGGACGGAAGTGATGCAGGATAGCACAGAAAGCGAGGCCGTTTCTCCATGAGGTGCTGAAATTTGTGATCCGGACGCCCTTGTAACCTTGTGTGACCTTTTGGCACCATTCCAGCAGAGACTGACTTGAATTCACCAAGGTCGAAATCTAGAATTGATTGGGAAAACAAATGAGCCATCTGCTCATTGATGTCACTATAGTAATATGATAAACGTAATTAAAAGGCAGCAGATTTAAAAACCTCTGTTTCACTGGCAGGCGATGTGCAAGCTATGGAACTTCCCTGAAGTTCTGTGGCATCTGCAGCTTTTCGTTTATTACGAACAGGCACTGTTGGCTCATTATAGACCTTTTCTGAAACCTCATGTTGATTGGCTGATGTAGAACTGGGAATGGAGATGTCTTCGGGGATTGAGGCATTTAAACCTTTCTTCACGCGAGGCACTGGAACAGGAAAATTGGAGGATTCTTCAGCTACTTCTTTTCTGGATTAAAAAAGGGATAAATATTAACTGTAACCAATTTCTACATTAAAATAATGTAGTATTGAAAAATGTAGATAAATTCTAAAGGCTAAAAGAAATTCAGATTTTGTTTTGCATTAACAATGTATGCATAAAAGCAAAATTAAACAAGCACCAAAGTCTTCATCTTTTTCAAACAATTATTTATTTTTGTTTACATTATGCACATGTTTCATGAAGACAAACAGATCAACTTAAACGTTAAACCCATAATGAATAAATACATCTTAAACCCATTGTTTTTGAAAAGTCAACATCAAGGAAACACAAGTATTGGATGAAAAGACAAAGCAATCATTGCAAAAAAACGGCATGTGTATTGTCTACATATGTTTTAACAGTTTATCTTATAAAACTTACCTAAATGCATCTATGATAACACCTGTGTCATCTACAGTGTCCGTGCTCAAATCAGTCTTATCATCTCCAGAATGTACAGCATCTTTTTCTTCCTCAACACTTTTATCTTTTTCAGTTTGTTGGTCTGTCTCCCCTTTGTCTTTACAATGTTCACCAAGTGGAGCGCCAGTCTTAGGGTTTTCACTGATAACTGTTACATCAGGTGCTAACTGGCCAACAGGTTCTAACCCATACTCCTCCACTTCATTAGCACTTGAGTTGGAGGAATCCTCAAGGCTCTCAATCTCTGCTCTTTCCCTCACCTGCGTGTCCACTTCAACAGAACATTGTTTGTTTTCTGAGAGATGAAGGTTTCCTTCTTCTTCTTTAGGGATGCTTGGAAAGTTCTCATTAGAGAACATATCAATGAGTTTCTCTGAGGGGGGAATTGGGACAGACATGCTTGCATCACTTGGTACTTCTTTAGGGACTCCTATGGTTATTAAATTTACAGTAGGTGGACTTGAGTGAACATTGAGATCATCTGGGAAGAAGCCACATTTCTGCACATGTGGCATTAAATCTTGATGGTTCTCTGTTTGGGAAACAATGTTGTCTGAATCTGCCTGAGATGGAAGGGAGGATGAAGAGGCTAGAAGATAATCTGGAAAAGAACCACTTAGATGTTTCTTCACACGTGGAACCAGGACTGGCACAAATGAATCTTGAGGTTCTCCCGTTTGGAGAACAATGTTGTCTGAATCTGCTTGAGATGAAGGGGTTAATGGAGGAAGATCATCTGGAAAAGAACCACTGAGACGCTTCTTTACACGTGGGACAGGAACTGGCAGAACTGAATCTTGATGGTCTTCTCTATTGTGAACTATGTTGTCTGAATCTGTTTGAGATGAAGGGGTTAATGGAGGAAGATGATCTGGAAAAGAACCACTGACACGCTTCTTTACACGTGGGACAGGAACTGGCAGAACTGAATCTTGATGGTCTTCTGATTGGAGAACAATGTTACCTTTATCTGCTTGAGATGAAGGGGTGGATATAGGGGCTGGAAGATCATCTGTATAAGAACCACTGAGACGCTTTTTTGAACGTGGCACTGGGACTGGAAGACTTGAATCTTGATGGTCTTCTGTATTGAGAAAAATACTCTCTGAATCTGCTGCAGATAAAGGGGTGGATGAAGGAGAAGGAAGATCATCTGCAAAAGATCCACTGAGACGTTTCTTCAAACGTGGTACTGGGACTGGAAGATCAGTGCATTTGACACACATTTTTACTTCCGACACCTCAGGAACATTCAAATCCAGTTGGGTCTGTCTTCTGTCTTCAGACTGGGACATACTGGTGATAACAGAAGACAATGTACTATTGTCACCACCACCTTCATCAACATTGCTGGCTTGAGCTTTATTCTTCCGCCGCTGTGGTGCACATAATCGTGTGTAAACTGTGTCTGCCGGCACCAGGGGAACATTTTCTTCGCTGTTGCTATGACATGATGCTATAGTTTCTTTGAGTGTGGGATTTTCTTTGGGTTCTGGTGAAGAAATCTCAATTTTGGATATTTTTACTACATTTTCAGCTGCTTCTATAATTCCATCAGAAAAAAAAGCGTTTGTCAGAGGGACAGGTATATCCGTTAAGCGATCTGTTTCTAAAGATGTACCTTCATCTACCATAGCTGAAGAACTTTTGATGGTGGTGAATGGGGCATCTGGCTGTACAATTTGTGATGTACTCTGAGAATAATGATCAGTTTGTTTTATGACACAGATGTTATCACTCTGAGCAGTTGGCTCAGCTGAATTGGAAACTGGTGTTGATGACGGAAATGTATCTTGAAGAATGTCTTGCTTCCTAGCCCTTCTTGGTGGCACAGGTTCTTTTAAAGCTGAAACAGCCTGTTCTGTGACAGTCCTTGAGTTTTGAGAATTTATCGAAGACAGTAAGGACATAGGTGGTTTCTCTTCATCTAGCAATTCATGCTTAGTCCGTTTAATGAAAAGGGAGACTTCTTGGACAAAATGATGTTGTGGCCTTAAGAACAAAAATACAGTATCACTACTTTATTTTCTGTTGAGATAATGAATGAACTGACTGTTCCACGACACACTTAGAAATCACAACCAAACGCCCTGTTTAGCAAGCAGTTGTACCACTGCATGAAATGCAGTCTTCAGAAATTGCACATACCTTTGCATCATGCAACCAGTAATTAAAGTCACAACAATGGTGGATTTGGTAATAAAAGCAGAAAATATCACAGCTTCCAATCTTAGCTTAACATATAAATGTCTTTCAAGGTGAAGAGTGTAATTTCTTTGTTAAAAACTATTTCTCTTCCAGGCTTCGTTTGCAGATCCAGCGGTAAGTTTTTTAAATTGTTTTAACCCGCTTAATCCATTTCAGTGGCCTGATTTTGGGCAGGACCACTTGTCTGGCCAAACAATGAAGGAGGGGCTAAAATGAAAGACCAGCAGATGTGTTGCATATCTGCACAATTAATATTTCTGCAATTCCATTAGGAGCCACTAGGGGCACTGAAATTACACACTGCACCTTAGGGCAAAAAGCTAAATTAGACACATGGACATAATATTTAGAAAAACAACAACAACAAATAAACAAAAACAAAATAAAGCCATTTCAGTGCAAAATGTATGCAGATGTGAGTTGGAAAACACTAAAAGAAAAACAAATAGCCGTGCTGCTGTTTACGGGCCTTGCAGGTTGGGTTTGGATGCAACACTCCTGATGAACTCACCCCTCCTCTGGAAATAGCGTGGTTGACAACTCATCCTTTAACATTTCACCTTTTGTCACAAATTCATCATTACCGGTTTCCTCTTGAACCAAAGTTGTACACTCCTGTATCAACGAGTCCACATCTGTTTTGTCCTCCTCCTCTTTGGTTATCTCGTGAAGGTCAGCTTCTGTTAAAGGGGGCCACTTCCTCATTAGGCAAAATTCCTCATCTTCAATAAACCAGCTTTCAGTCTCTTTTGATGACAGTGATGTTTCTGAACAACCACCAACCAAACGCCACATGTAGGGTTCAGCAGAAACAAAGAACTCAGACGCCGCTGCCTTTGTGAGCTCCTCCGATGAACAATCACATCCAGTAGCACTGTCCTCGGGATCCACAGAGGATGAAAGAGTGTCGAGAGGATCTAAAGTGTCCGTGTCTGTGACTGACCCAGAGCTAGAGGGCTGTAATATTGCAGCAACTGTCTCATAACTAAAAGAAAGCAACACTTAAGATGTAAAAAGTAAAAAAAAAAAAGTGTCTAGACAAATAAACATAAAAATATGATACTTATGAAAATGAATTACTTTAACAAAAGAATGTCAGAATACGTGTATAAGTAGCTTTCTTCATTTCTTAGGATGTTTATATAAATCTTACAAAACAAAAAAATAAAACAGGTCTACATATATTGCTCAGTGATTTCACCCAGTTATATTATTTATCTTACCCTTTGTGAAAGACATCAACTATAGTCCTAACAAGACCAGAAGATCCTTCAGGGGAAGTATTATCTGCCTCCAAAACTTCCCATCCTAACGCTATAGCAGTCTCTCCAGGCTCTGCAGTATCATGGGTTTTACTAGCAGACTGCTCCTCAACATGTTGCTCTTCCAGAAAAAACTTCACCTCGTGGTTTACAATACTGACAAAGAATAGTTCAATAGTCAGCACGGTCCATGATGCAATTCACATGCACCATGCTTTTCTCTCATACACGTGCACCAGAGGTATTTTTAGGCACAATATACTGTCAGGTGATTTAGCAAAGTTAGTGAAGAAAACATCAGATATTAATCAGGTCAAAGCAAATGATGTTGAGCAATGTTTTATTTTATTATTTTGAAGGACACAATGGGTGTTATCTTAACACGAACAGGCTCCATGAAGCTCCCATTAAAGAGTTAGTTAACTCCAAAATGAAAATTCGGTTATTAATTATTCACTTTCATGTCGTTACAAACCCGTCAGACTCTTATTCATTTTCAGAGCACAAATTAAGATATTTTTGATTATATCAGAGAGCCACGTGACCCTCCATAGACAGCAACACAACTGAAATGTTCCCAGGTCCAGAAATAGTAAAAAGTAAAAACATCTGCAAATCAGTAATCCATGTGATATCAGTGGATAAACTTCAGTTTTACAATGCTTCAAGAGTTCGCACTTCCTCATAATCAAGAAGGATAAAGTTTAGCATGTGTGGCGTACTGTCCGGGGGCGAGCCGGGAGGACGGTGGACACCGAACCCTAAAGGCTTGAACCCTAGAGAGGTCCTTTCGTGCCCGCAGGAAAGGAAGGCGCGAGAGCAGCTAAATAGCGGAGAAGGGGTGGAGGAGGGATGCGTAAAAGGCTGGGTGTGGAAGGAAAAAGGACGGGCTATTTATAGTGGGTATAGAAGGGAATTTGATTGGGCAGGTGTAATGAGGAGATTGATTAGGTGATGCGGTGCCAGCTGTCATTAATCAACCGCGCTCCTACTCGAAATTAGTTTATTTGCAAAAACTTCACTAGAACACTTTTTTTTGCGCGAAGAAAGAAAAATAACAATTTACTCAACCATTCTTCAACTCAACCAGTTACATCTTCTGCCATTCCAGAGAGTATCACAGCGCATACTTTCCCCTAGGTGTTAGCAACACTTACAGTATTACATTCATGCACGCACTTTTTCCCCGAACATAAACAACACTGATTACATCAAATACGTTCTTAAGTAATCTCCAAAATGGCTGAAGACATAACTCAGGGAAGAAGAACGGTTGAATAAATTGTTATTAATGACAGAAATTTTATTTTGGGGTGAACTAACCCTTTAAAACTCAACAATGTCAAGAAGTAATATATAACATATGTAAAATAAATACAGTAAAATAAAAAAATTAAATAAATGTGGCATCGATTAATTAACAAGACAACTCAATGTCAAAAAAATTTAATGCACATGCAACAAAAGAACACAAATGTACTTTTAAAATGTTTTCATACGCCACACAAAAAACATGCTATGTAACTTACCCTTCGGACAAGAGCATTTCATAAGAACTTTCCATTTCTTTAGGATTTTCTTAAAAAAAGGGGGGAAAAGTCTATAGATTTCAGAGAATATTACTCAATGTTCAAGCCACAATCTAAAGATAGGTCTCTTACCAGGCTCTGTTAAATCCAGTGTTTGATTTCTTTCAGATTCTATGTATTGGGTAAATTTGGCTTCAAGTTTGGGGTTTTCTTGGATTGGAGTTGATGGAGAAATTGGATGTGTAGAAGCATCTGGGAAATCAAGGAGCCTAGCTTCAACTGGGGAACACGGCACTTCAGAGACCAGGCGACTAAAATGTGTTTCATTGGTTGCAAAGTATGGAGCCTCTGAGGAGGCTGGGAAGGCAGTTGTCACTGGACACTCTTCTTTTTTAGGCCTTTCTGAGCATGGAAAACCATAATTTCTGGCCTTATTGGGGCATGTAGGGGCAAGCAAGAACATGTTTTTTGAATATTCTTCATTATCATTTTTATAACTTAAAGACCAAAACGGCCTCTCTTTAAGATGTTTAACCCATATGGGCTTCTGAGTGGACCATATGCTTTCTTCAGACTCTTCTATGGGCACAGATTTTACTGTCGGGACACCTACAATAAACGAAAACTTTGGGCAAGAATGCAAAAGGCTGACTACATCTGGTTCTTTATGGAGATAGAAAACCTCCACTTTAACCTGAGGTAAAGAAGGGAAACCAGGTATGTGGGCTTCTCTTGGGCAGGTGGGTACTAGTGCAAACATCCTCTGCAAAATATTTTTGTCGATTTCTTTATGCGGAGTTGCGAAATTAAACTGGACAAGCAGCTCTGACCTTGTTCTCAGTGGCCTCTCCAACAAAGGCATTTCATTTTCAAACCATGTTCCTGCATTTATTCCCTCACTTGATGAAAATTCCATGATTCTTGACTTCTTTGGAATGCATTGATGTAGATCAACCATTCTGGGGGGAAGTGTAGCTTTGCGCTTGGGTGCATTTGGGAATCCTGGTATTCTTGCCATACTTGGACAGGTTGGAGCCAATGCAAACATCTTAGTTAAATCACCAAACCAATTAACAACAACAACAGGTTGCTTTTTAAAAGGTACAGTGTGCAATGTTTTCCTGTCAACAAACCAATCTAAATGCTCCTTTTTAGAAGACAATCCTATAACATTAGATTTCTCTGGGCAAGTGGGAAGCATGTGCAGCATTATTGGCTTGGGCACAAATGGAAAACCTGGAACACAGACCACTGATGGACATGTAGGTGCCAAAGCAAACATTCTATGACCCTTTTCTTTGCATATCACGTCAAAGTTCAAAACATCAGGGGTTTTCTTTAAAGGATTTGAAGACAAAATAACTGTACTCAAAGGCCAGTTAGACATCTTAGGGGTCTGGATGCTCGGACAACCAGCTATATGTGAAATCTCTGGGCAAGAGGGACAAATGTTTTGCATGTTCGGCTCCATCTGGGATTTATGACGTGGTCTAGAAGGAAAGCCTGAAATACATGATACTTTTGGGCATGTTGGTGCCAGAGCTATAATCTGGGAGTCTTTTTCATCTTCTATGGGGTCAAAAATAACAGTCTGTCTATCTTTTAATAAACTGCAAAAGATTACTGCTTGATCACTAGTGCTCTCCATGCCTTCAGGGACCCTTAGAGAAGGACATCCAGAGATTCTAGAAAGCACCGGACAGGATGGAATGAGCTCCAACATATTTGGCTCTGCTTGGGTTTCAGTAATAGAATCTGGCATTTCTACAGCGTTTTCAGACACGAAGGTTGAGATCTTATTTGCAGGATTGGAATCATGCCTCAGTTCTGACTCAGCACTTGCAGACTCTTGAAGAATTAATTCTTCACATGATTGAAAAAGTATTTCTACACTCTTCGGAGCAGATGTGAAATCAAGTTTTGAAGATTGAACTGTATCCACCATCATTATAGTCGTCCCTGAATACTCAACTGGGCTTTCGAGGTGTAAAACTGGCTTTGCTTCAGGATGTTCTTCCAATAATGACGTTTCCATGCTCAGATGCTCCTCAAGATGCTTTTCCTCTGGAATTGGGGTCAGTGTAGATGCGTCAACAACAACGAATGTTTCTGGAAAAGATATACATGGGGTCTCTGTGGGCCTCTTAGCAGATGGAAAGCCAGGAATTCTTGTTTCATTCGGACATGTGCATGTCAGGGACACCATATTTGCTTCATAGGGAGATTTTTCCAAGTTTAGCATTAAAATATTTTTGGGTGAGTTACGTGGCTCATCCCAAATTATATTTAAATCAGAAGGCCAGTTGGTAATGTCTGTTTTACATATGCTAGATAGCGCTGTTGATGGACATCCAAAAACTCTTGAGAACAGTGGACATGATGGAAGAAGGTCTACCATGTTTGGGACACACTCTTGCTGCAGTCCTGTAGGCTGATCTTTATGATTTCTATTATGATCTTTCGTAGCCTTTTCTTCTTTAAAACCTTCAAAAAACGGTTCTGGTCTGTCTTGCGATGTCCATGATACACCTAGATTCACATTGTTTTCAACCAGAGTGTCTCTGTAATTTTCAGAAGGTGGAATCTGAGCACTTATGCTTTGACATCTAAGAAAAATAAGCATACAATCAGATGTCGGATGTGGGGTTGTATGACAATATGAGAGGATTTGACTGCATGCATCATTCCGTTTACTGGCAACCATTTAACTGATTCAGTATACGTGATGCAGGCCTAAATTGTCTCTGTCACAACTCACAAGCTGTGCTTAGTTTTCACACCATTATGCATTTATTATATTAAAGGCACTGGTGACCCAACATGACAATTCTGTCAAGGTTTGAAACAACATAAAACTAAGTGAATGAATACAGATTTTTCATTTTGGGTTGAACTATGCCTTTTAAGAGAGAAGAGCATATAAATGTCATATGCAGGTGGGGACAAATCTGATGCAGTTGCGGCAAGGCAAAGCAATAAATTTACTATTTTATGTTTCCTTGCAAAACTCACCTCTCCTCAACAGTCAGTAATAGCGGCATGTCTGGTATAGAGTGCCACATTCTGCAATGCATTTTCCTAGAAACAATTGTCAAAGTATTTCATGCAATATCCACTGCCTGCAGGGTGTGCACTACAAAATGTCTTCTTTGTGTAAAAAACACTTGGGCAATTCTGAACTTACCCCCTCTCCAGAATTCTCGTTTGTCCTTCCTCACATCTTGCCAAAAGGTTCACATTCTCCTTGGCCTTCTCTAATACAAAACTATTGTCAGAATTGTTTGCACTGGACAGGTTTATGTCAGTTTCTGCTGGACTAAGCACAGCTGAAGTTTCTTGTTTATGGCCAACATCTTCTGGTGACGCTTGGGTATTATCTGCATGATAAAGCGTATGTGGAGATTCTGAATATGTGGATGGAAATCCAGGGATATTGGATTGCTTTGTACAGGATGGTGTAATCATAGCCATGTCTTCTATGTGGAAATTCAGATGGTTGTCATATGTTTGGTTCAACGAAGAACACATCATATCGGACTCATCCTTTGAGGTCCTCTTGTACAGTTGCTTTGCATCCAGAGGCCATGCACTTGAATCTATTGCTTCATTTCCCAAGTCAACAGATGGCATACCTAAAACCTTTGTAAAAGATGGACAAGATGGCACGAGGGAGACCATATGTGGTGCTTTCCTCTCAATTATTTTTCTTGGAGCGGATGGGAAGCCAGGTAATTTAGCACTGATTGCACAAGTTGGGCGCAAATCTATCATGTGCTTAATAAAGGCTTTATCCTTTATTTCTCTGTACTGAGGAGGAACAGCATGCATGGACTGAACCTTTCTGCCTAATTGATTTACCCATAATGGCATTTCATTCACAGGCCACTGTAATTCCACCTTCGATATGATGCTTGAAAGCATCCCAGGTACATTTGAGACTGTTGGGCAGGAATCAAAAAGGCAAACCATTAATTTGGGCTTTGGTGCAGATGGAAAGCCAGGGACACTTGCTTTCAACGGACAACTTGGCAAAATAGCATACATTCCTTTAAAACTTTCTTTGTCCTGATAAGCAATGTCTAGCTTGTCAAATGTGTACACTGGCAGACACCTTGTACAAAAAGCTTTCTCCTTAAAAAGCCAATTATTGACCAAATTTTTCTCAACTTGGCTTTGGACTAAAGAGGGAAAGCCTGGTGTTTTAGTTGTTTGTGGACATGCTGATAGAGTACCAGATGTTATTTGTGTTTCAGGGTTGAGCCATGGTGCAGAAGGAAATCCAGGTGTTCTTGCTTTTCTTGGGCATGATGATATGAATGACAGCATATTGCTTTCTGCAACTTCATACCGAGTTGAACATGGACAGATTAAATGACACTGCTGAGATGGTAGTGTCTTTATCCAAAATGGTTTAATGTCCTTAAATGAACCTGAGGTGCTTGTGTGAATTTGTATAGCTGAAATTCCAGTGACACGAGAGGTTGTTGGACATAGAGGTAGGAGTTTTGTCATACAGAATGCAATGTCTTGTTTTCGTTTTGGTGCAGATGGAAACCCAGGAGTCCTTGCCTTTTTTGGGCAAGATGGTACTAAGTTCACCATCTCTGTGAACTGGTCCTCTTTCAGTATGTTTAGAAGTTGAGGCAAACTGGACTGGTCCTTCTGTGCTATTATCACAGATGATTGATTGTTGGGTGGCCACTGTTGGAAGACATTTTGACTGGCAAGTTCTTTTGCAGATGTAAATCCAGCAATGCAGGAAACTTTTGGACAACATGGTAGAATCCTGACCATACTCGGTGCAACTGGTTTGGGAGCAGATGGAAATCCTGGAGTCTTGGGTGCTGTTGAGCAAGATGATCTCAGTGCAACCATCTTTCTTGCAGTTTCAAAATCCACCTTCATTGAAGACATTGGCCAAATCTGTAGCTTGTTTTTCTTACAATAAAATACTAAATTCTCTTTAGGCCAAGTTTCATCTGTGCAAACGACTGGATATCTTGAAGATAAACCTGGAACTACAGAAACATCTGGACATAATGGAAGAAGACCGACCACACAGAACGGCAAAGATGGGAATCCTGGGATGCTGGCAGCTCTTGGACAAGTTAACTGTAAGGATACCATATTTTCCACAATGCTTTGATCATGCAATGAGCAATTCATATCTTGAATAAGTTTTGTTGGTTTCTCCTTTTGAATGTACTCCTTCAGTATATTCACAGACTCATGCCAAGGCCATTTTGTGTCTTGAAAAGTTATAGATGGGATCCCAGGTGCAAAAGCAGTTCTCGGACAGGCTGGAAGAAGATTTATCATACTGAGAACAGATGGAGAGCTGCCAACATTAAGCTCCTCTCCTTCCTGTTTCATCCAATGTGCTTGATCTACAAATAATTCTCCTATTTGATTTTCAGCTATGTCAACAGCTAATATGGATGGTGACCAAGGAGAATGTGACTCTTTTGGGCAAGAGGGCAGCAAAGCGGCCATGCTTTTGGTGCTGAGGGACAGGGACATTAGAGCAGAGATCAGAGGGAGGATGTGAAATGGATTTAAAAATAATTATAAGCAAATGGACCGCAACGCATACAGTATATGAATTTTATATTAATGTAGCATAACAAGCCTAACACAGTAACTATATGCTGGCAAATTTGACAGACTTCACACTTCACATGCATCATTCCACACTTACCCTTTATTACTGTGATCTGACTGGGACATTTGTGTATTTGAGAGCAGCTGCGGCACAGATTCTGTACTGGTCTCTTGTGCTTGTATTTCTGCTAGCTGAAAGGTAGCTTGAAAGGACTCTGTCTTTTCTTTATGAGGAATCGTCTCATCTTCTGTCTGCCCATGTGCAACTGAGTGTAAAACAGCCAGCTCAGCAGAGCTCTGTGAATTCTCTGACTGATTGATCTGGACCTCAGGTAATGGGCCGGCCAATGTAGGGATTACAGCGCGTTCTGCAACGTTTTGGAGGGCTGCGTCGGTGGGTAATCTATCTGTTTGAAAGAGCTCTGATTTTGGCAGCTCAAAATATGTGACATCAGTTATAGAAGGTGACTCATTGGGCAGCAGAGAGGTCATACTCTCTGGTCTAGGAAGAAAACACATCAGAACTGATGAAGTGTGCTGGGAGGACAGCAAGAACAAAAAAAAAATCTAAATTATAATGCACTGCAATACCCTAATAAAGTGTTAAGGAAAGACCATGCTGAAATGCAAAGTAATTTTTTTTAATTTTCATGCATCTGTAATAGGGTTGGGTGATGTCGACCAATTGGGCATTGTACGATGTATAATGTGAAACATCGCGATGGACGATGACATTGTCGTCATAGGCGGTGGTTGGGGGGGTGTTTAGTTGTAACTAAAACGCCATAAATTAAGCATATTTTTCACAAGCTGGTTGCCAATGCCGTGGCAGGGTGGTGGATCGCAATGCCGGCTCAGCATCGTGATGTCTATCGACCATCGGCGAGGTACGATGGCATCGTCTATCGACCCAACCCTAATCTGTCAGAAGTTAAAATTTAAACCAAAGAAACCCAACAGCCACAAAAGGTCAGTAACTACTTGCTATTTAAAACTCTTGCTTCTGTGACCTTGCATTTAGTTGGATCATTTGATTAAATTTATATCCTAACAATATGTTAATTTTTGGTTTTAGAGCAGTTAAACTCAAAATCGTAAGTGATTGTAAGCATTTGCAATACACATTTAAACACACCAAACAACAGAGGTTAATTTAACATAATAATATAATACTATACTACCATAGAAATATACAACTAATAACAATTAATTAAAAAATAAGAAAAAAAAAGAAAGAAAATGCATTAGGCTGTTATTGTTTCATCCAAAATCTCCCCAAAAAATTCAACATTCAATTATACCAGACACTGAAATCAAACATGGTGGTTCTTTGTCAGGCAACATTTGTTCACTTGGTGCATATGTTATTGAACTCAACCAGTCAGCAAAATCCAGTTTTCTACACATGACTCACCCTTTTGCTGGCCGCACAACCTCAAGTCCAAAAACAGGACGTTGCTTGTCCATATTGCTGTTTGGTTTTTGGCTGGCTATGCAGACGACTCCGGCTCTGCGAGGGTGAGGTTCATGGTTCTGACGAACATCTGTGGGCTTAGCTTCTGCATCCTCATCAGCTGTAGAAAAATGCCCAGGCACCATACAAGAATTACAAATAAGTCAAAGAAAACAATCAAATTTATACAGTACAATGAGAGTTTAGCTTTTAAAGCTGTAGTGAATACTCACGAGAAGACACTGTACCCAATTCCTCCTCTGCCAATACACTTAAATGTCTGTGTTGCTCTGAAACAGAAATGTAGAATATATATATATATATAACAAGATATTAAGCACTAAAGCAACATTCCAGCATTCTATTGTGGCATTCTTAAACATCTTTTCCAGTTGTTGCAGTTATCACGGAGCACGTACATGTTTGTTAAGGTACAGATCTGCTTTTGAAATTAGTATTTAATCACAATCATGCAAATCATACTAGCAACATGTATGTAACAACAAGCAACTTATATCATCCATGTCTCTGTTATGCTGTATCTAACACCATACACTGCATTTTTACAAACCATTTCAGTTTCAGTTCTCTATTAATCCAAAAATCTTAGCACTGTTTCTAACAAATAAGCAGCACAACTGTTTTCAGTACTGATAATAAGAAATGTTTCTTGAGCCGCAAAATAAATACATACATATTTTAAACCTCAAATCTTGAAACAATAGTAACTTATATTTTAACAGTTTGTTTTTACCAAGTAGTTTCATTCATGTGTTTTCCAGAGGGTGTAACATCACGTAATATATGATTTACAAAATAATGAGCTTTCTAACAATTGTTATTTATCTCCAAATTCTGTTCTCTTTTACAAAAGCTTGTCTGATTGGAACTTCCTTGGAAAATCCTGATGGATACTTGTCTTATTTATGGAAAATGTAACAATTTAAAAAAAACATATTATTTAACATTTTTTAGTTACGATGAATAAATCCACTGGGAAGAATGGAATGTTTGGCCTTCTGACACTACTGTTATGCAAGAAATGTTGAATGTTATCTAAAACAGATGCCACTAGCTCAAAACGTTTAAATCAGTTCTCTGTTATCTACTCAATGTACAACACACATTCACAGCAAGCACACACAGAAAGAATGAGAATGAAGCACAGATAAAGATTCAGGCCAGCATATGTACCTGTGAGTGAGTCAGTGGAAGGGACTGAAATGGGGGTGATAACAGGGGCAACAGTGGATGTTTGGGCATAAATGTGGGGGTCGGGGATCATGGATGAGGGTGAAGAAAGAATGAAAGGAGTTGTAGGGGTATTAAAAGGAAAAGGGGCTACTGGTCTGTGTACATTAACCACTGTGGGCACAACCTGATGCCTCCATTCGGACATCTGGACCTCTAGGAGAGGCTCTGAGGTTGACATTAACCAGATGAGAATGGAAAATGACAAAAAAGGAGAGAATGATTACAAAACAAGAATGAAAAATGAGGAGATGAGAGCAGAGAGGAAACATTTTAAAGAGTTTAGGTTCACCCAAAAATGACAACAACAAAAAAATTATTCTTTGTTCAGGTTCATATGGAAGTGTCTTTAAAAGTAAAACTGGTGAAGTTGACTAAAATGCAGACGGAGATTTACTGCTGTCCCTACAGTAACCGAATGTGTGTTTTTTTGGTTTTAATTCAACCTTTTTTATTTCGAACTTCTATTCTGGATGTGTAACATTATGCACTGAATTTATAAATAAGAATGTACCAAAGTTCTGTTGAAAATATGTACACAGCCTAAAGGAATAGTTCATCTGAAAAAGAAAATTAGCTGAAAATGTATTCACCTCAGGCCATCCAAGATGTAAATGAGTTTGTTCATTAGAACAGATTTGGAAACATTTAGTCCAAACATCATCATCACAACATCCACAAGTAATCTATATGATTCCAGTTCATTATTTAATGTTTTGCGAAGCACAAAGGTGCGTGCTTGTAAGAAACTTCAAACCATTACTTCAGGTCAAAATCCACAATATCACTTCCTCCAGTGAAATCCACTGTTGTCCTTTCACATCAAAATCCACAGACATGTTTTCACCTGTGAACAGTGCTTGATAAGATTCAGGTATTTTCACTGGAGAAAGCAAAATTATGAATAGAGGACTCATATTTCAGCTAGAAACAGTTTGTAGTTAAAATCGTCTTAATAATGGATTTGTTTCATGCAAACAAGCAGATTCTTGTGGATTACTTGTGGATTGTGGTGATGTTTTTAATCAGCTGTTTGGACTCATTCTGACGGAACACATTCATTTCTGAGCATCCACTGGGGAGCAAGTGATGGAATGTAAAATTTCTCCCAATCTGTTCTGATGAAGAAACAAACTCATCTACATCATGGATGGGAGTAAATATTCAACAAATGTTCATTGTTGGGTGACTTGTTCCATTAAAATACATTTATTTAAATAGTGCTTTATACAATATAGCTTGTTCAATGCAGTTTCATACTAATACTTGTAATGTGATTGTAATTTCAGTGTTGCTTTAATTCTGTTCAATAACATGAGTTGATGAGTTGGGGGCAGTCGTGGCCTATGGAACAAAAATCCTGCCTAAAGTATTTGAAATAAAAAGCTTGTTGAATTTCACAAATCGAAAAAAAAATACATTGCAATTAACAGTGCTTGCATTTTAATGCATTGTATTTCACGTCTTGAATTTTTATGCGCTGCATTTTAACATAGTTGTATATTTACGTAGTGAATATTTCAAAGGAAACATTTTCGCCAACATTTTCATTGTTAAAATATTCGTCAGACAATTTTCAGTTAGTTTTATTTCACTTTACAAAATTCGCTGGTT
>JAUCMU010000125.1:7950526-7999132 GCA_032275025.1 Enteromius treurensis | reverse complement strand
GTCGTATCTCGGTCAAATATTGCCCTCTCCATCCAAATCATACATCAATGTGAAGCTTATTTATTCAGCTTTCAGATCATGTATAAATCTCAATTTCGGAAAATTAACACTTATGACTAGTTTTGTTGTCCAGGGTCACATATTTGAAAAAGAATAGGCTAGCATTAATTTAATTAATATATGAGTCAAGCTGAAAAAACAACAACTAAAAACCTGGTTTCAGATGAAAGCTTCAGCTGGTCAGGCTGGTTTTAGCCAGTTGTTCCAGCTGGTCTCTCGGGCTAAAAAAGAGGCCAAAACCTTTAAAATCAGCCTGCTGACTAAAGCCTAAACCAGGCTGGATGCCCTAAGGTGGTCCCTGGCTGGTTTTAGCTGTGGGGTTTTTTGTTCGTTTGTTTTTTCAGCAGAGAAAGAATTTTCTCAGGGTTATCCATTTTAATTAATATTTATGTAATATGAATTCATAAAGATATTTTGTACACTTCAGTACTCCTCCTTGTATACTATTTATACTAAAACTGCATAAGTAAGGAAACTTTTAACTTACGTATGTACTACCATATATTTTATGATTCAACCTAATTATTTTATTATTTAATGCCACACAGCGCTTGCAGGTTAAAAGTGTGAATAGCACTAACAGGTAATATGGGTGGTACGAGGCGGTGTCAATTTATGAAAACCGAGAAGGCAGGATGGAGAGCGGATGATCTTTTACGACAGTCTATCAAACTCTGTTATTCCGCGCCCAGCGGGTTTTCACGGCTACATCGCGGATCTATTGTCGCCAACACTGACGGACTTACTGGAACCTCAGTTTGTCAATAAGATGCTATTCTTGTCATTTAAACCTATTCAACTCCTCGGACGTCTTGCGCGTGGTGGTAGGTAAAAACTTCTTTAGTGAGACTTCTTCAGTGGGTCCCAGAGATGGACATGGACTCTGCAGCCCCTCCTCAGAGCGCGCAGGAGTCATTCGACAGGAATGCCGCCGCATCCGAAGGCAACTGCGAATATTTACAGTCTGTTAGTAGCGAGTCGAGCTCATTCATCATGGTTCAGCCCAAAAATCGTCTCGAAGTGCCATCCAGGTTGTGGGTGACAGCGGTGGTGGTCATCGTGATTGTCCTTCAAGTTGCCTCGACCACAGGACTCTTCATTTACTTGAACTTGTCAATGGCACAGGTAAAATTGCATTGAACATAACGTTGCATTTGGCAATATTGTTGTCAAGCGTGATTTATGGAACTATTACGCACTGTCTATATCATTAAAATCTTTAATTTTAATATATTTTCCTAGAAGAAATCTTCCAAATGTATTGCCTATATAACATCCTGCTGAACTAGCATTGTAAAATCATAATGGAGATCATATGGAAATAGCATTAAAGCTTTTTCTTACCCTGCAGGGTGACATGCTGTCATCATGGTATCAATTTTACCAGCTTACATTGTGTCAGCACTGCTGTTCTTTTTTTTTACTATAGTCTTGGGATGGTGATTACTGCATTTATTTAGCTGCCACAAGAATTAGGTCATGGGTCTTTGTCATAATCAGTTCTGATGTGATGAATCAGGTCAATACATTTTAGTCATAGAATTGCTAAATTCTAAGTTTGCATTGTGTTTATATAATCTCTGCTAAGAGCTTTTGTATGGTGTCCTTTGTATTCGGACACCTTAATTGTGTATTGTGTGGGAAAGTTGTCAAACTCTTGGCAGAGAAGGTCCCATGAGCCAAGCTGCATAATGGACTGGATGTTAATGATTTTGTGGGTTATTGTTGATATTGTTTCAGCATTAAAAAAAACAAACCCATATGCATCCTTTTAAGTATGTCTTCAGAAAGTTATATTAAAAAAAGTTAATAAAATTATTGGTCAAGGACTTTTCACAAGGCTGAAAGTGGTTTAGGAAACTTTCCTCAAAGATTTGGGGCTGTCTACCAGCATAAATACAAACTTTAATTAAACCAGGGAAGGCTGTCAGGTTTAATTAACATGTTAATTACTTTCAAATCCTCTGCTTTATGAAAGCTCAAGGTCAGTGGTTTTGAAGAGGGGGTTTTGCAGTTTGGGCCAGTAGACAAAATACACAAGGGGTCCTGAAAACAGTAATACTGTGCCAAAATATCAGCCGCAGAGGCCTTAGATATCTGTACACACATGGTCTAGTCTGTTTTTTTGGTGACAGGCAGATTTGTAGGCATTATCACATATTTTTGTGGTCTCTGTTAAAATAGTTTTCCATGGTGGGAATCTGTTTATTCGACCGCCAAAGGCCTTTGTTTTTTAGTGTGTGTGGCTATAATAAAAGTTATTATGACACGTTTATCCCTCCTAAATGGTTTTTTAAATAAAGGGTCACACTTTGGCTCTCATTTTTGTTTAAATGAATGCTACATTGTTAACTTCCCTGGCGTAGTAACAATTGATTTATTTTTTTTACTTTACTTACTACTTAAATACAAACTACTTAAATATGAGAATTGCATGTATTTGTCCCAGATTGCTGCCTTTTGTCCTTTGTACTTTGGATTTGGTTTTACAGTCTCGCTCCATTTTTGCATATTTGCATTTGTTCAGCATTGTTGCTGATATATAGATTTCATTTTTAGCACAATTTTTACTATTTTTTTACTTTAGGGTCGTTCCCAGTCATTTTCTATTGTCGGCCAGTTTTGACCACAGACAGCCATAGTTATTTTTTTTTTTTTAAAACCACTCAGACTCAGTGGGTCTTCGTAGAGTTTGCATATATATATAAAAAAAAAAACAGCAATTTTTGACCAAGATTTGAACCACCCCTGACTATCACAAACTGTTTTATTAAAAAAACACACCCCGACAAAAATCTAATCGGTCAAGAAAGACCAAAAAAAAAAAAAAAAGAAGGGTGTAGTTGAGTTGAATTAGCTAATTTATAACTACTGTACACATTAGATGATTAAAAAGTTATGCTAAATTTATTAATGAAAGTTCTGTCATTTTTTTCAAGAAAAACAACGCTTTTAGGATGATTATTAAGTGTACTGGTGAATGATCCATTGGCAGGCTCGTACACAAGGTGTGGTGGAGGAGCTGAGGTGCTTGGGTCTTCTGAATGCTCTGGAGAAAGAACAGGATGTACCTGATGACCTGGTCCAGCTCTTTGGTGAGCCGTGCATTAAACTGGCCGAAGGACTCAAAGCCTACATCTCTAAGGTAAAGACATGCCATCATTTTGATAAATATGCAAGTACCTCAAAAGCATTTGCTTTTGGGGATTAGTCAGTTCATGGCATTTCGAATGGGAATTTTACCTGTGCCATTTGGACTACTCAAAAATGCTCCAGTCGTATCAGAAACCTAATAAAAATTTTTTTTTATTTTGCAGAGAGCGTATTGAGATCACATGAGCAGTAAAATACTATTCATCTCTATAATCTGGCACTATAGCTCACTGAATAAATTAGTCATGGATGACTGTAAATCGGCATTTCTACAGTAGCAACAGTAGCTGAAATTTGTATTTTTTGCTTAATGTTACATCCACACCACTAAGTGTAAGTCCAACATGAATTTCAAAACTTCAGTGTGATGAGATATAATAAATATTTGATTTGGCCTGTTGCGCTAAAAAATGCTTTAAATAAATCAAACGTAATGTAGCCTATTCTCTCTCAATTGTGGCTTTTTGTTCCACTCTAGAGTTCCAGGAAAGAGGTTGGATTATCCTTCAGACATGGACTTGAATGTGGAAAATGTCTTTGTTATAATGTTATGTTTTTAATGTGTAATGTCAAATCAGGAGCATGCACCCTATAATTGGCAGAAATCTGTGTATAAACTTTGTTTTTACAATCATTCTTTGCTCTCTTTTAGGTTACGGAAAACGTAATCTCGAAACACACCTTTCAAGGTAACCAGAAACCACAGGAATTTAAGTGTTTCTTTTTCTTCAATTGAAAAAAAAATGGTTCTGCTGTTACCTGAATTAACCTACAGTCTCTTTTAGAATTTAGCATATCTATATTTTTAAATGGCTTGAAACGATTTTCTTCTTGGCTTTGTTGACTCTTTGTTCTTTACTGTGTTTCGCAGAAAGAGTCGCTATCCCTCCACGTACAAAATTACTCACCACTGGCAGCCCACGGCCGTCAGCTCATCTTACTCTCAGAGACAGTGGACTGCAGGGTGAGTTTGCCAGCATGTTCGGGTGTGTGTGCACTCATGTCACCAAAAAACCCCTTTTAATTTCTATTGCTCTCTTGCCCTTCCGGAAACAATTTGAACAAACCACTTCATTAGGAATTCAGTAACATAACAAAATATTTCTAACTGATATCTCGAATGAAAACAGCAACAAATAGCTCAACACATGCTTTGTGGTCATAAACAAATCACAGTAGACATTCCCACATTCCCAAAAAGTGCCACATGTAAGAGGTAATGAACCATGCTTTGTGATGGAAAACAAGGTTTGCTGTGTTTAAAGGCCAACTATAACGCCATAAAATGTATTTTTTTAACACTTTACAGTAAGGTTTGATGTGTTATAACATCAGTGAACTACATTAGTTGTCATGAACTAACAATATTCTGGAGGCAGTGTAGCCGAAATGTGAAGATCTACACTTTTAGCGCCGTTAGTTAAAGGCTTTTTTAATTTATTATACAAGTGCCTTGGAATATTTCATCTGCTCAGTTTGAGATTCACCTCCAAATATCCAAAGAGCACCAGTGATTATGTGAAGAGACCAGTGCAGCATTCTTGGCCGAAATAAAAATGAATGTTTATTTCAGTAAATCAGTTGGAAGTCGTGGGAACAACTATGGTCATTAAATAGTCACCCTCTTGTCCCAAACCTGTAAGATCTTCTAACACAAATTAAGATATTTTCAAATCATAGGAAAAAAAAGTAGGAAAGACATTGGTAAAATAGTCCATGTGACATCAGTTATTCAACCATAGTTATAGACTAGAATACAGTTTAAATTCTTCTCCCAAGTTATTATGCTAATTACATTCTGGGGTACACTCCAAAATGGCAGAAGACGGTAACACTGGTAGAAGAATTGATGAATAAATGATGCTATTATTGTTTTCTTTGTGATTAAAAAGTATTCTCGTAGTTTCGTAAAATTCAGAACACCGATGTCCTTACTACATTTTTGGACCTGGGAACATTGCACTTGCAGACTTCGTTCTTCCACTCAATTTCAGTTCTCTTCTTAACTCAATTTGAGGTAGCGGGCTGTCCAACGATTTCTCTCTGGCTCCAAAACGGCCGGACCAATCAACGGACAGAGGGCAGGCTTAGAGCCGTGACACAGACGCTAAGTGCCAAATTTAAGATTGTAGTTTAGCTGCTCCTTTCTCATTGGTTCCCATTTGTTTTGGAAGAGAAATGCTCTAAAACGGCAGCTTGGCCAGACTGACTTTGCTTGCGAAATATAATGTAGCGTCACAGGAAGTATGGGCGGGCCCAGGCTAGCATATGGGTACACTAGTGATTTTAAACTAAAGTAAACGCTTTTCTATTATGCCATTCCAGACTCTTGCTGCGTCTGAAATCGCATACTGCTTAAGTAGGTACTACATTTAAAATTGAACGTACTACTTGAGCGTTAAAACAGTACGATCTATATAGTGTGAATGTGGGTAGTATGAATGGAATTCAGATATACTACATCCGCCATATTGATGATGTCACATGTCACTCGTCATCACAACAGCGCGACAATTTAAACTTTCAATTAGTCATCCGTTTATTTAGATTGTGTTAAACAAGTGTAATTTAATCACAATAAACAACGTTTTTTTCCTGAGGTACGTACACTTGAAATGAGCCGCGTCTCAACTTTCTGCCATTTTTCGAATATGACGCCTCCTCTCCCGGAGCCTCATGGGATAGGAAATGGTATGCCTACTATAGAATTCGGCCGGAAGCAGAAATTAATCCAGGTATTTCTCGCCTACTGAATTTCGAATGCTATGAATTCGGACATACTACTCACCTCGCATGCTGTCTTCCGCGTACTATATAGTAGAGAAGTACTCGATTTCGGACGCAGCAACGTTTTTGCGCAGCTCGTCAGTGAACAACGGCTGTGTGTAGTATATACGGCTCAAAGTGAAATCACGCACCTGATGGCATTCACCGCTGATTACAGGACCGGCTTACTTAACTTAGCATATAGTGAAAACATGTACAGTTAAATGTAATGACAAGTCAGCTTATGACTCACAGATTTGGTTTTTCTATGTTTTGAGTAACCTATATTAGGGGTTTATGTTATATTTTGATGTTAAATGAATTTTTATTACATTATTTTGTTCTGTATTTGAATGTATGACATGGTGTGCACCTTCCATGCATTAGGATTTTCCTTCAGCTTGTCGAAAAGCTTTTTATGAGGAACTTTGATTCTTTCTCATGTTTTTTGATGGTTGTAAGTGTGTTATAAAGATACAAAACAGATTTTAAGTATTTCAATGGGTTGGTAGTTTAACATTATATCCATTAATCAGTATAACCTAAAATGTTATTTCTATATTTGTGGTATTTCTGGCAACCACAGGTACCGTTTCTTACTATGAATTTCACAATCTACTGTGTAGTAAGTACAAAAATATACTATTTAAACATGCAGATGTATATGCAGTTATGCAACCCTCATATCATGTAAGTCGTTTCTATAATCGTGGGATATAAGCTACATGCTTTGCCTTTCCAGGCATCCCTTGCAATCCACCTATCACTCAATTGTACACCTGGAAAAGTGCTGATCAATCAAATAACTGGCACACGATGTGCTTCTATAAAATAATTTCCTCAAACTGATGAAAAACCAAATGATTGCTACGCATGTTAATGTGACATTTGAGTCATAATAAAGCAAAGGAAAGGTGGAGAGAGAGAATCGAGGACCTCTGGGTCTCGTATTGCAGGTCAGTGTCAGCAGCAGCTGCGTGAATGGATGTAAGAGGCCAAGCGACGTGGTGACAGAGTCATGGGGTCCACAGAAATAGACTGGGATATGGCACACGCATTGATATAAAGCGGCTGAAACACTGTGCTACATCCATTAAACTGTATACGACGGGAATCAAATGTTATGCTTTTATGCAACTGTTTAGATGTGAGTTATTATATGGACCAATGTTTAACCTTAAAACTAAATGTTACACATCTTGTTTTTATTATTGTGTAAAATAAAAATAACCCAGTTCAAACACTACGATCAGAGATTCGGAATTCGGAACTTGACGATGGTCTTGTAACACTGACCACGTTTCACATTCAAGAACTAGCAGAGTCTTTTAACTGATAGAATCAAACAGCTGTTCTGAGGTCATGTGACTACACAAGACACACTGTTAATGGACCACAGAGGGGGCCACAGAAGTCAGATGACATCATCACAGCATCAGCTAATATTACTGAATGTTCCATGAAATACACTACTGTTTAAAGCTTTTGAAAGAAACAAATACTTGCATTCAGCATGGATGCATTGAAGTAATCAAAAGTAAATAATGTCAAGTCTTTGGAATATGGCTACTTGAACACACAAGCAACCCCAATAATGTGATATTTAGTCCCTTTTCTCAAGGAACACCGCCAAAAAAATGCACCAGAATGCGATTTTTACCATGATTGGGGTAGTTTTTTTTAATTAGCAATGAGGCGGCTTTTGCGGAGAAGACCTGGCAACCCTTTTCCTGCAGGATTATTTGACACTACCGACTGGAGTAATGATGCTGAGACTCAGGGAATAAATCATGCATTAAAATATATTAAAATACAAAACAGAACTATTTTAAATTGGAATAATATTTCACAACATTACTGTTTGTATTGTATCTTTGATTAAATAAATGCAGCCTTGGTGAGCAAGAGAGTTGAAAAACTACATCTTACCAACTCCAAACTTCTAAACAATAGTGTATAAAATGCTAACCATGCAGGGTTTTCAAAGAGAACCTGTTTCAGCTGCTTAATAAAGTCATGTCTACAAAATAGAATGCTTTCTAGGCCTAATGCCTTCATATAAATTAAAATAAACATCTTTTATTATTCCACCCATTCTAATTCATGTGTCTCTTAACTCTATGGTAAAGACAAGAGATCCTTGTTATCTCTCTGCTAACATTGTTTTGATGGAATATCGATTACCACAAAATCCACTGTCACGTGATGCTAATGCACATTATGATGTTGACTGTCAGGAACATAATCCATGTTCAAGTTCGACAGCCTACTGTACAATGCAGAAGCTTTTATTTGCTAAAAAGGAATATTTAGGGGAACTGCATTGAAATCATTTCAGATTTGATACCTGAATTTATACCTAAAGTGCACCAGAACTTTTTATATATGAAACACATCCTCAGCATATTAATATAGGATTTATATGTAGGCCTACAGTCAGCTGGTTAGCTGTGAATAGGTTTATAATAGTTTTATACTTCTGTTCCTGTATGCTTATATATGTTTAATTATTAAGTAGCACTCCACGTCCACACATGTAGCAGAATGAAAATAAAGCACCACTTGATTTGTAACTGTTCAGTAAGCTGGACAGCTGGACCAATCAACAATAGCTCAACAAGCAATCCTTCAATAAAAGCATCCCAGAATGCACCTCCTGCACTTATAAATTTAATGTGCAATCTAGATCAACGCTAGCAAATTTTACATAAATGTTTTTGAAATAGTGAAATACATAAGGCCTATAATTAAAGTCTATGTGATATAATAAATGGCTCTGGTCAGCTTGGTTTATCAACATGTCTAAGACCCTCCCCTCTGCATCAGAATTGAAGAGTATCACATAAACAGGGCTTAATGAAGTTGGTCTGCAGCTGCTAATGAAAGTGTCCTTGAAGATGCACTTCATGTGGAAACATTAAGATGAATGTAATCGGGAGAACTGAAAGTAAAACGGAAGTATAAGCGGTGGTAGGCTACTAATAACAAAACAAAACCCACTACTACAAACAGAAATGTGCTTGCCAGAATAAACAAGCCCTTATTTACTGTCCGTTCATGTGCCACAACACACTGACAGTAAACTACACCATCACTGCACTGCAACTGTCGCTGTTTATAATAAAAGCGTCGCGTTCTCATTTAATAGCTACGCGTCGCTAGACTGGTGTTACTGTAGCTACCTCAAACTTAAAAGAAACGTTCAACACAGCGTGTAACAACAACACATGACAGCGAAAAGAGAAATCGCATTTCTTACCACTTCTTAGTGCACTCTACGGTGAGTTCTTGAAAGGACGCGGCGAACTGAAACTTCGACGCTCTTTTGCCAGCGCGCTGAAGTCTCTTCCAAACCGATGTCATGATGAGCGCACTTATATTAGACAATTCCTCACAGAAGAGAGTGATGAATTAAAAACACATCGTGGGAGTTGCTGTGTCACTTCGCCTACCCCGATGTTTGAGGGACGGCAGCTCCGCGCCCCGCGTCACATTCACACATGCTCCAAATGTCAAAGTGAAGGCTGCAGATGATAAGAGGAAACATACAACCAGCCACTTGCGTTGAACTGATATATCCTGCACATACCCAAACCCTTGGCATGACCAAGGAAACAGAAATGGAGGGTTTATACATATATTATATATTTATATTATCAGTGTTATAAGAAAATAAAGTGTTACAGGAAGTATAGCTTTATTTTTTAGCCTATCAATAAATTAATATTGCAAACCATAACGATATAACTATATTCATGTAATAGGGCGTAGGCTTCGATTAAAAAGTTCACGAATGTGTTTTTGTTTTATCAGCAGTTTTAAGCTTTCAGATATCACACTTAGGTCTAGAGAATTCTGTCCTGCAAGATATAATTCTATTATAAATAGAATGTAATAAATGTAATTTTAAAAAGAAATCCATTTTGATCACAGTTGCAACTTATATAAAGTATATAATGTCTTAAAAACTCACTTTTACTTCAATGCATTACTGTTTCTGTGAAAATTGTTTCTACACCATTAATATATATATATATATATATATATATTGAAGAATTCATTCACATACATGAATCCTTTTTTGCTTAATGGTGGTTTTACTGTTTAACATACTAAAAAGACTAAGGCTGTTTATTGACAAATTATAACAATGTGACAACATGCCCCACCATTTTCATCATGTAAAATGAACTGTAACAATACTATCAGGAACAAAGAAAATGTAATGTATAGTACAGATCTTTCCTTCTGGCTAAGGTGAAGTAATATTTCTTACCTTGCCATGGGAAGCAGTTTGTCTTGTTGAAGTGAATGGAGGTTGGCAGGGCTATTCAAAGCACAATGTGAAAGGTTAAAGGTCACCATTACCTCATTTGCAAGTGTTTTTTTTTCCCACTGTGCTTAAAACAATAGAATGAAACCAATGGCAAGTGTCATCATATTACTTTGCATTGCTTCTATAACTGATAGAGTCTACTGTTAGTTCTTGCTCAGTACAGTCATACTGTTTAAACTAGGTTTAGGTGTGGCTAACATGGCAGGCAGCTTGTGCAGCAGATAGCCTGATGTTATGTTGCATTATGATGACTTGAGACCAGCTTTGTAGACAGGATAGCATAATTTCGATCCAAATCCTGGAACCTGGAGCTGATTGTAGATCAGTGAGTGGGACAGGCTGAAACTTGCCCCTGCTGATTATCTTTGGCAGGTGTGGCAAGTCCAAAACCAAAGGAGAAGTTCTGCACACAAAGCAAGATAACAAATCTCTGAAGCTCTGTTTTGTTGTAGATCCAGATCCAAAATATCCTCTATCCAAAACGCCCAATTTAGCATGCCAAAATTTGGTTCCAGCTACCTAAAAGGTCATGTTTTGGTGTTTTGTTAACTTGTTTCAAGCTGCACTTGTCTTTTATTAGAGTAATTTCTCTTCTGAAGCCCTCTCTGGAATATGACAACAGCTTAATTAAACTAGTTGGATCATTTTAATTTGTTAATCAAGCCAAGAATAACAGTATATTGATACAGGGATGAGGATAAAGGGAAGTGTGAGACATAGTACAAACCTACGGATCACGAATAAGGTTCCTGCTCACGGCCGTACACTTCCTGTTAGCTGAGCTTGTCGTAGTCTCAGTACTTCCTGTTTTCCTGTGGCATTGACCTCCTCAAGTACCAACTGCAGGAAATGTTCTAAAAGAAGACATGCCTAAACAAATCTGAGTGCCACTGCTAATTTCTCAGTTTCATCTCTAAACCATGTAAGCCATTATAATGACTACTTACAAAATGGACATTAAATTGAACAGAAGTGACCGTAAAACACATTCACATTGCTACCAAAAATAAAACCAATTCCAAATAAACGCTAAACTTTCTAAACTCTAAAAAGAAGGTGTCGAGGTTTCCACAAATATATGAATTAACACAATTATTTTCAGCATTGATAACATTAAGAAATATTTTTGGAAAACAAAATCAGCATATGAGAATGATTTCTGATGGATCATGTGACAGTGAAGATGCTGAAAATTCGGCTTTGCATTACAGGAATAAACAAAAATGACATTTTATTTAAAAAAAATATTCAAATGTAATAACATTTTAAAATATTACTGTATTTTTACTGTAAAAATGCAGCCTTGGAGAGTCTTGTTTCATAAAAAAACAAAACAACAACAACATTTTAAACCTGTTGCATATGGACAAATTATATAACAATTGGAGTGAAAAACTAATAATAATTTGTCAGCAGGTTTGTTCACCTTCTGATGAATGAAATGACCTTTAATAAAAGCACCAACTGAAGTAGCATGAACTTGAACTCAAACATTTAATAAGACCTGATGATCATGCATGATTTAAGAATGATCTAAAGAGCATTAAAAACATCTGACCTTCTGAACAATGGTATTCATATGATCATATTATCACCAATAAGAAATGTTTAAGAAGTGCCTCAAACCTAGATTCCAGATGCCCAATCTAACATCTCATAACATTCTGTAAGAGCGCAATATAAACAATATGAACTTCATTTCACAGGAACATAACATTTTATGACCTTTAACACATCGCTTTCTAGTGTGGAAAACTACATTGTGTCAATGTTACCCCATCTGTTCATGATCAGAGACAACATTTAAACCAGCGTGACAAATATAGCCATGCATGTGACACCTGCTAACTGTCAATCTGAATCAAAGAGCAGTTGACTGTGTGAAAGCATTAGGCACTATGGTCACAAGGTCATATGAATATACCACATGCATCTGTGTTAAAGCTAAAGAAACGGTAAATGTTTGATTATATGAGCTCTGTACTGACCTGCTGAGGATTTCGAAAGTTTAGGGCTAGTAGGTTTTGGAAAAATGTTGTTTATGCTTCATGGTCCTCACAGTAAACGAGTGGGGAAGCCCCTATCATTTCTTCAGCTCCTCTGGGGAGTTTACGTCACGCTTCTTTCGTTCAAGGACTTATGTCCTGTGTTTGTTAACAGATGTCAGCAGCCCTGCCATTAGGATAATTTGAGGGGAACAATCTTATGTCCTATTTTTATCCTATGCATTTGCTATTTTTAATTATGTTTTCTTGAATGGCAGCTTATGAGACTACTGTTTAACTACTGAGTGACTAAAAATAGGTTGAGTTTTTGTTACCCAGCACTGCACCAGCTTTTGGGGGGCCTAAAATTTTCTTGCAGTACTGACCTACATACGACTAAACACATCAACAGATCCCAGAAGCAGATATTTTAACACAGGCACGCACACACACAAACACAAATACTCTGATTCTGAAGTGATGAGATGAAATAAAGAATACTATTTTTAAACTTATGGAAAAAGGGAATTGGGATTTTTATCTTCTTTACAAGCCAATTTAGAAAGTGTTTGCAAACATGCATCAAGTGTTTAACTGTGCACAAATGCACCCTCTACTTCAGCACGGCTAGGCATCTGCAGAATTGGACAGTAAAAGACTGGAGACTATAATCGAAGAATATGACCTCATTATAAAAGTAAGAGGCAGAGCTTGTGAAGTGTGTTTATGTCAGACTAGCAGAGTCATCAGTGCTGGGCACCGATTCTGAGTCACCATCCTACTCTCTCACACACACACACACACACACACACACACACCTGCTCCCTGATGCAACTGCGAAGAACAACATGTGAATTATGAGCATCTCAATTTGCTGCATAGGGAAAAATAAAGGTGATAATTTATTGTTGCTTTTCATACAATTGTCTTATTTTGGACATAACTAAATTAATTTAAAAATCATGATCATCAAATACTATTTTGAAGATAAACTGGAGCTGAATTGAAATTTTTTAACTTAAAATTTAATATATATATAGCTTTTTTATTTATTTTTAGAAAAAGAAATAAAAGAAAGGAAAAAAGGTGTCAAAAAAACTTGAGTATTTTTATTTTAATATTTACTCCCAGGATGTATCACATGCATTTTGTTGAGCTGTAATCCAGGGTGGCTTCTGTGAAATAGGTTAAATATATGATTTATTTTTGTCATTTTTTAGGCATTATATACTACTATTGAAAAGCTTGTGGTCAGTAATGCATTAAATGTGATCAAAAGTGACCGTAAAATCTTTGACAATTAAGCTTAGCCATCACAGGAAAAATATTACATTTCAAAGTATATATTTAAAAAATAAATTACATTTAAAATAAAATTTCAAACACTAGTCTAAAATA
Organism: Enteromius treurensis; assembly: GCA_032275025.1. Taxonomy (NCBI): domain Eukaryota; kingdom Metazoa; phylum Chordata; class Actinopteri; order Cypriniformes; family Cyprinidae; genus Enteromius; species Enteromius treurensis. Next base: position 7,985,434 of record JAUCMU010000125.1, on the reverse strand, counting down.
TGACTACAATATTGTTTGAATCAGTATCTATCTTATAATGTAATTTAAAAATAAATTTAATGTGACAAATGTAATAATTAAACAAAAGAAGATCTTTGTAATTGTATACATTGACTTAATATTAGGATTGCAATAAATCTAAAATCTAAAATACAAACATATACTTTTAGTAAATTGACTATATTAAAAGAAAAAAGATTTACTTAATCCAACAAGTGCAAAATTATAAATGATTAAATTAATAAATAAATAAATAGATTGTATTAAAGAAAAGGAACCAATATCGCCACTTCATAGTTTCCAGCTTCATTCTTGTATATTATTTATTCTTATAGTGTCCAGTTCCATGGTATCAATTATGAAGTGGAAGTGGATTGACACACTAGATCTGGTCTTAGTGATGGGGGTATATTTTCTTTGGTGGCTGCTATGGGTGTCAGGCCAAAGACTGGTGGCAGCTCTATTGTTGGAGTGGCAGGTGAGTCTGTGAAAGCAGGGGAGATGGTGGATATAGGAAGGGTGTAATGAGGTTCCTCCTCTGCACCTGTCATGTCTCCACCGAGCACAAGCTCATCCAAACCCACCACCTTCAGCTCACCCTGCCGTGGACCAGCAAAAAAATGCAGGATGGCTTGAACCTGCTGCAGTTCCCACAAACTTTCCATAACCACAAGCAAGACAATCAGTCCAAGCATCAGGTAACCTGAAGAGGAGACTAAATCAGGGTTTCTGCAGAATCTATAAATATAAATGTAAGACCATTTTAAGACCAAGTAAAGAAAATGTAAGTCAACACGTGACTTGGACCACAATACTGTAAGTATTAATTTTGATCAAAATAAATATGGAGCAAATTGCCTACAAATTTGTCCAAATTCTGTATCAATGCATATTACTAGTCAGATACAAGTTTGGATACATTTACTGTAAAACATTTGCTTCTTTATGAAACATGATCTTTACTCAATATCCTGGCCTAAAACTAAAATTAATTATTTTGACCCATGCAATGTATTTTGGTTATTGCTACAAACATACCCAAGCTATGCTATGACTGGTTTTGTGGTGCAGTGTCACAAATGCTCTGTCCATAAAATTTCAAAGTTTAAAAATACAACTTTCTAAAGAACTTCCCAACTTTTTACAATTCATTTCACTAACCTACTGACTAAAAGCTTAATAAGGCTTGGATATATCTTTACTCCCAACTAGTACAATATGGAAATAACTTACAGGAGGTTGCAAACTCCAACCACTGACGTGCTGCTCGGCTTTGTGTCCTGCCGGGAAGATAGTCAACAAGTCCTGTGGTGCTAAGTGAGATAAAACAAAAATACAGCGACTCCAGGTAATTCCAGTTGTTCTCCAGCAGGCAGAGGGCACCAGCAGGCAGAAGAAAGAACAATGTTGCTGTGCAAAAGGCCAGAACGCTGCAGTGCAGCAATGAAGCATTGTTGCGAGACATTCCCCAGAAGACTTGAAGGTTGTTAATAGGGGTGTGTGTTACCCAGGGCAGGAGGGCATGAGTGAGGCTGGACAGCAGCAGCAGGGTTAAGGGGATGCCCAAAAGACAGTATACAACACAGAACACACGGCCTTCATCCGAAAGAGGCACAGTAGTGCCATAACCTGCAAATATATAGAATAGTAAAGATACCACAGACCTTGAAGCAGGGTTACAGTAAACTAAGAGCATAAAGAGCATGTTACTTGAAATGCAAAAATCGTAACAAATTATAATAGAAAATAATTTAAAATATTATTTCAGCTACATGCCAAAGCAACATTTCTTATATATAAAAAAAAAGTATATAATTGGGCTGTTTCTTTTGACTGGTATCAGTCATGTGATGGCCAAATTACACTGCATGACACTGGAGACCAATCACTGTCAAATAAACTATATCAATTATTAAACACTCTCTAGCTAAATTTTAATATAAATTTAAAACGAAAAAAATGTAAAAACAAACAAGCAAATTACAAAAATGCTTAAAATTCAAGTTAAGAATAGCTAAAGCACGTATACACAAAAAAGTGTGTGCATATTACGATTAAAATACAAAATATGTCATTTTAAATATAAACCAAAGAGCGCTAATTCGGTTTTGTTGAGATGTGTAGTGTGCAGATTTAAATAAGAATATATGAATTTATTTAGATCTAAATTATGTACAGGCTACTCTATGGGATATTAATGTTTGTAAATATATCTATATCTAGACATACAGACTTTACCTTTGCTTGCTGGCTGTAAACAGCATTATCTTTTAGAGTCATAATTGAATTGAATTTAGACACATCATAAAGCTAGATAAATAAGCTTTCCACTGATATGATAGGATATGATCTGGAATCTGAGGGTGCAAAAAAAACTGTGAGAAAATGCCCTTTAAAGCTGTCAAAATAAATAAAGTCCTTAGCAATGCATATTACTAATCAAAAATGAAGTTTTGATTAAGGACATGTACAAAATATCTTCATTGAACCTAATCTATAGCCTACTTCATATCCTACTAATTAAAAAAAATGAAATATTTGTTTTTAATAATATCATTTTTAACGTCGTTGGATGTCTGCCTGCTTCTCACCTGTGGTCGTGAGGAAGGTAATGACGAAAAACAGTGACGACGTGAAGTCAAAATTGCATTCATCGCCGGCGGACTCCAGCGTGGCCAGGCCGCGTCTGCTCGCAGAAAGCACGTCTATCAACAAACGATCCAGACTGCTCTCTTCAACACACGGGTTATCTACTAAAAAATGAGCTTTCAGTTCACGGACCTCTTGGACGAGCAAATTCTCCTCAGGTTGCTCCAGTATCATCAAAACAACCGCACCGATGACGATGAAGAGGCCATATGATATCATCATGAACGTAAACGCGTGAACACGCAGAAAAGTCAGAGCTTTATCCGCTAAAATAACCATAATGACACTAGTTCTGTTTGTGTATTGTTTCAGTGTGGCAGAACGTTACAGTGCTGCATGTGTAACCAAACCTGGGCTCTGACATAGAGAGGTCAACACCATGCTGAAAGTTTAATGCAACAGGTCAGCAGACAGCTGCGACACCATCAGCCTTCACCTGTCTGGTAAAACAGAACCAAAACCAAACTGTTCAAATAATGAAGCTGCATCAACTAACTCACTAGAGACTGGCTTTGGTCCAATTGTCATCAGAATAGAACTTTATATCTTAAAGGAATATTTTACAATTGGTCTTCTCACCCTCATGTTGCTCTAAAACAGTGAGTTTCTATGGAATAAAAATGAAAAATTTTGAAGAATGTATGGAAAGATACAAACAGGAATAGTCCGTATAAGCATCATAAAATTACCATTAAAGTACTCAGGCTTTATGTTCAAAGTCTTCTGGGAGCCATACAGTAGTTTTGTGGTGAATTGACTAAAATCTTATTTAATCACAGAGAATTGTCCCACCATCTTGGTACATGATGAAGGAATCATTACCAAGTGCTTCTTTATTTTATGAAGTTGTACAGGAATGAGAAAACATTCTAGGACCCGGTTAACATTTGTGTGTGTGTGATCAGTGAAAGAAAATAAACCCTGATGAACTGTCCCTTTAAAAGAATGCTTTATATGAATTTAAATCTGTAATAATTCTCTGGAACAATTCGAATGTTTCTTTTTAAAAATAATTCCAACAACTCCTTTCGATTAATGCAATCATGACAGGACTGTTTAGATTTGGCATGCAGTTTAAGAAAAGGAAAATCTCTTGCATTATAAACAGACTGGTGCAATTTAAATACAAAATAATACAATTTCACATGAATACATTAGATAATGGATTTATTTTTATAGGCATACAGCATTACAAAAAAGTTAAACATGTAAAAAGGGACATTCACTCAAACATAAATACTCTAATAAACAAGGCAACTATTTAGAAGTATTTGTTTAGCTTCATTCTGCTGTAAGTACTTTTAATATAAAATCGATGTCATGTTCTATTATATTATCTGTAATACAAACAGAAAAAACTATAAGAGAATTCAAAGTTGATGCTGCGGATTAGAATCTGTTGAGCTATAGCATCAAATGATTTCCTCACAATAATATTTGCCTTGTTTGCATAAAGCATATAGAATTGTTCATCTTTAATTACTAAGATGCAGCCAAGTGATGAGATGTCATTGTGGTCAATTGTCTCTAAAAGTCACATACATCGTCTATGGACTTCAAAGTGGCAGGTGAAGTGAGTAATGGGAACATGTCCAGCGGCGCACAGGTTTGCTGACTCTCCCTATGACCGGTAGCTTGTGGGCGTAAGCACGAGGTGGTAGAGTAGTAAGAGGTGGCGTTGGAGTAAAGCTCGTCTGGAAGCGCCTTCCCTGACAGCGTCGCCCCATCTGTCGCCCGCCAATGATGAAAGAGAAAGCAGTAGGTCCAGCCTGAGGCAGCGGGAAGCGGGCTTTGGGGAAAATGTCTCTGGATTGGCTGGTTGAGCGTCCAGGACGTGATGAAGACCTGGATCGTGAGGTGGAAGATGAGGAGGAGGAGCGGGCAAGAGATCTGCAGACATGGGGACAAAAAGGAGACAACTAGTGAGAGAGGTACGCAACAAAGCAATGTGATTATCAATCATATCTTCTTCCCCAAAACATTTGGGATAGTGCTTAATGACTTGCTAATGTAAGATTGGATCAGTATTATTTAAGGCAAGGATTAACTATTATTCTATTTTTATTCTATGTTATTCCACTCTTACCTCCCTGGGACGGTAGCAGCCAGACTGGGTGGTTGTGGTTCCATACGAGGGCTTTCATCTTGCCGTGGACTTATATTCATACTGGCAGTTAGCTGGGGCATTTTTCGCGTATTCTCGAGATTGGGGGCAGTGTTTGCTGGCTCTTTCCTGCCCTCTAGTGGTTGGAAGGGACCTGGAGGTGGGGTGCCACCTAATGGCGGGTCAGTGCTGAACCGTACAGCCAGACTGTCTCCAAAAAAGGAGTACAGTTCACAGTACATGGCAGGAAGAGACACAGGAGTCCACTCTTCCCATGTGCAGCCAGCTACACCTGCTTGGAGATGGCTTGCAATACCAAGAGGGGGTTCTGAGAGAGGTTCAGGAGGTGGGCTGAGACCAGGTGAGTTTTCTCTGAAGCCGACAGCCCCTGTGGTGGTGCCTGGTAGACCAGCACCACTTCCTTCTGCTACCAAGGTCAGACTCAGAGCCTTCATCTTCAGCAAACGCTCTACCGCCACCTAAAGGGAGGAAAGTAAAGTGGTCACTTTAGACATTTAGGCTGGGCTAATGAACCGCTGAATGGAAGATAGTGTGATTAATGGAAATGAAATCGCAATACAGCTTTTATACACAGCATTTTAATGAAATAGATACATGCACAACATGTTACAAAATAAAGGGTGGCACTGTGCTCTTTTACACACAACACATGAATCTGGTGTTTTCTGAGTGGTTCAGTTTGAAAACAGACTCTGCAAAAGGATGTAAATTTGGGTCACTTATAATATGCAACTGGTAACACAAAATTCTCAAACAATCATTCCAAACTTTCAATGAGGAGCCCTTATAAACCAGTTGTTAAAAAAAGAAAAACAAAAAAAAAAGTTTTTTTTAAGAACTTAAGAAGGTTTCCAGCTAAATAGAACTTGAATAAATTAATAAATTTATATCAGCAACCTAAAAAAATAATATATGCATCAGTCATTGCCTAAAGTACTGTACTTACCAAAATGGCTCCATAGACTTTGTGGCCATCTGCTTTCACCTGAGCGTTGGAAACAGAGTAATCATCTAACACAGCTTGTAGATTCGCCCAATAGGCAGGGAGGTGAGGGTACAGCACACGTTCAACAGCCTGCGTCAGAAAACATGTACACACAAACAGTGTGATATTTAGTTGTAAAAAGCATATTTGTGTTTGCGGGTGTTGTGCTGTCTGTGTTTACCTTCCAGCCGAGAGCATGCAGACCCACTACAGCTCCATAATGGGAACAGAGAGGTCTAACCGGATCAGAGAGAACCTTCTGCAGAGACAGAAGTATCTGATGGTACAGTCCACTCACAAGATCACCATGTGTCCTACAAGTCAACATGAGGAAAAAAATTTAAAATACAAATGAGACTCGTGTTTGAACTGGATCGATTGATTACATTTACCTCTAGCTTACCACTATAAAAGTTACTAATTTAATATGCATTTCTTTACTGCTAAAGGAATACCAGAAGATGTGGCTGAGCAGAAGGGCTGCGTAGTCTCTCAGGGTCCAGTGGTCATTGAGGGGGTTGATGGAGGCGGCCAGAGGCTCCAGGATGCAGTACATGACACTGGACACCAGACTACGCACGTATGAGCCCAGGTACAGATACGGGTTCTGCACCAAACTCTTCACCATGTGTAGGAGCCTGTTTAACTGGTCCAGATCATGACTTACAGACTTTACCTAAGAAGGGGAAAGAAAGAAAATCATACATTACGAATCAAAGAGCACATTTTTACAGTAATTAAATTTTTTTTTAATAATTATATAAGCAAATATCTGATTTTGTATGCCCTGGACAAGCTTACACCACTGATGACATAAACAAAGTAAGGCAGGAGGGCAGCAATCTTTGAATTGGACTGGAGGTCTAGTAAAGCCACCTGATTGAAAAAGAAAAAGGATTATTATGCTAGCAAGAAAAAACATTAGACACATTAATAACATAAATACACTACAGTTAAAAGGTTTTGGGATGGTATTATTATTTTTGACTTTAATGTTTTAAATGCTGTCTCCCATGCTTACCAGGGCTACAGAAGATTTAAAATACAGTAAAAACGGTAATATTGTGAAATTATAATTTGTAATTTACAATGTACAATACTATATTTAATATTTAATATATTTATCTGTTACGGTAAAGCTGATATATACCAGTCGTTATTCCAGTCTGCGTTGTCATAAGATCATTCAGAAATCACTCTTATACACTGATTTGCTTGAAAACAGTTAACATTTTTGGAAATCGTGCTACTTTTTAAATGTAAATAAAGTACAAAAGTCTTTATTCTCACTTCTGATTAATTTACTGCATTCTTGTTGAGTATGAGTAAGAAGTACTACGACTTTAAAAAAAACTTTGAAAAGGTAATGTAAGTACCTTCATGAGATGTGGGTCCTCTCCTAAAATAGCTCTTGTTATTTGTTGGTAATACTTCAAAAGATCCTCAGATAGAGACTGAACAGCAGTGGGGACTAATAAGACAACAAGTAAACAAGCTGGGTGAACTACTGAATACTTACAGTATATTGTTTACTCCACAAGATAAATCAATTAAATTAAGATATTTGAGGTTTACCTGTGCCTTGAGGTTCCAGATTGCCTTTTCCATCCAGATATGACACATGCACTGCCATTGAAACAAATCAAAATGGTATTTAAAAAAAAAAAAAAAAAAGCAAGATAGTAAACTTGAAAACATTACGGTAATGATACCCATCGTACCTCGAACCATTGTCTCTGCACAGCCTTTGGGGATGTTAGTAGCAAGTGCCAACTCCACCAGATTTATTTCTCGATCCTCTACAAAGAAAAGCTCTCCTTCCTTTAACGGACGGAACGGCAGGGCGTCTTGTGCACCATAGCCGCAAACAGTCTAGAAAACAAACAAACAACACCACGATGCATACTCACATTCAAAACGCTTTCGAACAGAATGACGAATATATATACCTCAGTGTTGCTCCACCGTAGCGCTCTATTGAAGTCTTCCACGCTCAGCTTCCTTCTCTTTGCATGTCTCATAAACTGTGAGCTGTTCTGTAGTGGGACCAACAAATGACATGTACAATGTTATTGCAAAATGTCTGTTGGTTTACAAAGTCTTTCTTTCCAAATGCTCCAAATGAGGAATAAAACACACGCAAGCAAACAAGCTTCAGCTGGAAACATTTTAAGACAGTAGCACAAGTCAGTACAGCTTTAAAGTAACTAATAAACAGGTGCGCGTGAGCATCTAACCCATCAGCACATCTGTATGTAAAAATAGTAAGAGAATGAAATATATGTACAACAAATCAGCAAAAGCCAATAAAGGTCGTCAATATTTAAGTGTCTTGAATGGCATTGTTGAGACATGTAATTATAATTATTGGATGAAATCATGAAGTCGAACCTGTGTTGCCTCTCTGAGTCGGTAGCACACATCCTCCGCCAGCAGAGCTGCTAACTCCTCGCTGAGCTCCACTCCGGTGCTCTCGGCCATTAGTTTGATGGATTCCCGGGGCACCTCGGCGAAGCGCCGTTCCTCCCTCTCTGTCATCTTAACGTTAGTGGAGTCACTAAATAAAGATGCTGTAAATTACCTTAAAGGTTTAGAGCTAAAACGACAAGTTTGCGCGGCATCAGTCTCTTTTCAGTTCTCCCTGCTAGGGTGCCCGAACACACTTGTAATCAAAAATAGGTCTAGAAAATAATACACCGTACCTTCCTATTGACGATTAATGAGGTATAAGTTCGTATACACAAATTGCATTGATTTTATTGAATTTTACCAACGTTATATGCCTACATTAGCAGAAGCAGCTAGCCGCTTCAGACTGTTTATACAACACATTGGTGGTGAACTTGTGGGGCGCGCCTGATTGGCTTAATCTCCGCGCATGCGCGTGTGGCATTCTGGGCTCGGATTCGAATCGGTTAAGTGATCAAGGGTCTTACATTATTTCTAATTAAACAAAAGGGTGAAAAATCAAGTACATTTAAAGTTTACATCTACATTAGGCAATAAATCCAAAAGTATTTCGGCAGGTAGTGGCTAAAAACTACGAATCTGAGAGAACTGTTAATGCTACCATTTTTGCATTAACATTGAATATTGTTTCTGCGGAGTAAAGGTGTATTAATACATCAAAAAAGAAAAAAGAAAAAAAAATTACCTGGGAAAAAAAATAAATAAAAATTCTATACAAATAACTAGGAGATAATGTAGACTGGAAACGTGGCATATTTGTAAAATTCAGGCTAGTCTCAAAAGCAAAGTTTGCTTCTAACCGTTATCTTCACTATGAATTAAATTTGACATCGCTTCTGTCAACGTCAGGATTACATTTCACAGAATGTTCTTTGTCTTAAGAACCTTTATGTGGAATATAATAAAATCTCAGACACAGAAGCTGGGTTTTCACAACCAGGGTTATAATTCAGCCAATCTTAAGTATATTTAAAAAAAAAAAAATATATATATATATATATACACATATAAAATAGACCTTTGCATCAAAAGTAGACAAACCACACATCCAATCCTTTAAGGAAGTTTTATTGAGAGCAAAAGGATGCTGATGTTTCTAATATAATTTAAAAAGGTCATTAAGTTTAAAAATCATTAAGTTAGAAACATACATAGTCAAACCCTTCATATAAACACACACCAGTAAAATAATCTCAATTTACACTTAAGGGGCTTCATTCAGTCTGTCAAAAATAAGTGGCCTCAGAAGTACAAGACAGACTTCAATTAAAAAGGAAATTAAGAAACATTTCATAGTCTCAAAAGGAAGTTAAAAAGTTGCAGAGAGACGCTGTACACAACTACGAAATAAAAACAAGGCTTAAATAAATTCAGCACAGTACAATCACAGTTAAAGCTTATAGCAGTTAGCTTCTGGGATCATCCTGCTACCGACTTCATGACAACAGTGGCTTATCCAGAGCATCTTGAGAACCAGCATTGGCAGCATTCTCCAGCTGCTGGAGCTGAAGGGCCAGGGGGAGCAGAAGGTCATTCAGATGTTGGCTGCTGAAGGTGAAAGCGTTGTTGGCTATAGCATCTACCGACGGTGGTGTGACTGGACCAGAACCGTCAGGGTACACCGGCGAAGCCAACGCAGACGGAGGGGATGAGGACAGCAGAGATGGTGAAGAGCATGTGTCTGAGGCAGGTGAAAGAGATCTTCCATTGGTCATCTGATGAGGCCAGGATGTGTGGGGCGAGCTGACACCTTTGATGGAGTTGGGAAGCCCATGCTGGAACCGACAACGGGTGCCATAGAGACAGAAACCGAAAGCGCTGAAGGTGCGACAGAGGGCACCACGAGGCTTCCACTCTTGGGACTGTGATGTAGGTTGCCAGGTTCGCTCTTCTTCACCACCATCTGATTCAGAACCGCCCTCAACATGCAGGAAGTGGCATCTGGTTCCAAAGGGGCAAACCCCAAAAGCACGAAAGGTACGACAAGGCACATTCCTGCGCCGTTGACGAACAGGCCTCTGCTCTTTAAGGTTGTGCACGAAGAGACACCGTGTGCCATACACGCAGTAGCCAGCAGTGTGGTAGGTACGGCACAGCTCCGTTTTATACTTGGGATGACGGGAGGGTACATGGAGATCATGGAGGCCGTGGGCGAACTGGCAGCGTTCGGCATACTTGCAGGTACCCGTCTCAGCATAGCGGCTGCACAGTTCGGTCTTGTAACGGGTGGAGCAGAGCCAAGGCGTCATTGGGGGTGATGGGGACTCAACCAGAGGAAGCAAGGCCTCAGCAAGTGACAAGCTCCCACTGCCCAAACCCTCAGAGAAGAAAGCTTCACTCTGGTCTTTAGTGGGGAACAGAAACAGGTCATCTTGACTGGTCTGGAGAAGAAAAATAAGAATTTAAGTAGGCTAGTAAAATCAACCTGCTCCCAACAGTTTCTATTGCATTTTACTACTGTCTAAACCACAGGTGATAACCATTTCTAGTACACTGCTTCGAATGCATAACTTGCACCTATAGAAACATACACTTATTGACTAAAGCCATAGTCACTTTTTTAAATATATAAAATTAAAATAAAAACACACCTCAAAAATTACAAGTTGTCAGAAACGTATTAAAATTTTACACTTAAGTTACTAAAAATGGTAACCAGCACTTTAGTGATTAAGTAAAGTTACTCAGTGTCTTACTGACATTTTGGTAAAAAAAACAAAACAAAAAAAACAAGACGACAAACAAGCAGCTTACCTCAAACATTTTGGACAGCTTTACAAAACTCCACAGCAGCTCAACAAAACAGGGTCTTTTATAGTTTAAGAAGTGTCGCTAAAGCAACAAAAACACCTCACTGAACTCCGGACAAACACACGACTCAGTTGCCCTACTGCAGATGAAAGACGCGGACTACACTCAGTGCCTGCAAATCCCACGTACCGACAACTTCTCGCCCTGTTGTTTTAAAGCTGACCCGGATTGAGTTCCCGCGTTCCCTTTAAAATATGAATCAGCTGTGAAGCGTTCAAATCGTCGAACGTTCGGAACGGCCAATCAGGTTTGGCCTAGGTGACCGTCAATCTAATTTGAATTGATGATGGGTTTGTCTGCTCTGGGTGTTTTGAATTTGATCAAATTGGGATATTGCCGCTGCGTTGTAGGTTCTTCTGGAATAAACATTTGACAAGTAGCTTGTTAGCCGACTTCAAAAGGGGGGAAGTCCGAATATACAACCAGGCCCATCCTGTATCAATTACCGCGTCACACCTCGAGTTGTTAATTGAGCGTTTGTCTGTAAAGTGCAGATCGGAGTCTTTGTATCATGCTTATTGTAAGGCTTCAGATGAAGATATACATTTCCCGTAAACAATAAGCAATGGACGGCTAAATCTTTAACTACACCACTGACTTGAAGGGAAACAACCACTCTTTGACAGCAGATATTTTAAAAGAGTTTATTAGCTAAATGAAAAGTTATTAATATATATTGTATTGTTAAAGTTTTGACTGAATGGACAAGTCTGACTTTAAAGTGAAAATGCTGTTTAGCAACCAAATCATAATACATTTTGAAGATTGATCTTCAATATTTCCCATTTCAGTGCTTTAATTGGATAGGCCTAGTTAATAAAATAATTCCACTGTCATCATTTATTCACTCTTAAGTTGTTCTAAACCTGTTTTTCCTTTCTTTAGTTGAACACAAAAGACTGTACAGTTGGTTGTCTCCATTAACTTAAATACCAGGGCTTAACAAATGTCAAAATCCCTCTTCAGTTTTTGGTAGCCCAAAATAAATAAAAGTAGCCCGAACTTTTCCTTTTGGAAATCGGTCAGTTTTGATATCATGGCAGATAAGTAAATGTATGGGAAACAGATCCCACAGCACAATAACCTGACAGTCCAACCTTATTACTCTTCATTAGCTGCGTTTGTAACCGGAGACACTGACCGGACCGATAAACAAACACAACAGAGTAGTTCACTCTGGTCCCGACAGGCAGGGCAGAGATGGATTTTGGTAAACCGTCGGGCTATAGGAACAAATGGGGACCAGAAACTGGCTACCAGATTTTTAAAATATCTTATTTTATGTTACGCTGAAAATAAATAAATAAAAAAAAAAATAAAAAAAAATGTTGTGTGTGCCCTTTCTGCATTACTTGACACTTTTGGTCCTTATTTGACACCATTTTTTTTCATGGATGACAATGAGGCCACAGCATGTATTTTCTTTAGGTTTTACAACATTTAATTTAAAGCACTTTTTCCAGTTTTGTCACAGGCATGTTTTTGAAAATATGCATTTTCAATCTTACATCGGTTAAATCATCTTAAGTTACACAACTGCACAAACTAACCAGGCATTCACACTTTACAGCCTCATTTTCATTCACAAAAAAAAAAAAAATTAAAAAAAACCTCCAAAACAAATATGGTGTGTGTATCATGGTATATGATCCACTGCAAGTGCAAATAAATCAATAAAGCTGCCCAAAAGAAACATTGAAACATTTCCTTATCAGGACCACAAACAAAAGATCTTTATTTTCTTATCACAAGATACATTAAAGGATACAGAGACACTGGAATATTAAAAAAAAGTTTGAGTTGTGAGTTGAAAGAAATTTCTCATTGATATACAAAAATCAAATCCTTCACATCCTTGAATCAAACCCTAAAATCAACCAGTCTTCCCTCCCCCAACTCTATCCCATAATGGAGATCAATGTTAACATGTTTTTTTTTATCTTCAAGCTTTGCCAAAACATTGTAAGGTCACAAACCCTCTTCATAAAAAACGTGTGACAATTAAAAGGGGACATGTTAACATTTATTTTTGTGTCTTTAGTGTGCAGTGCACGCTCCATTTGTTTAAGAAACATTACAAAACCCCTAATCGGGGGAACGATTTACAATGAAATTTTGTGTTGACTAATCTCAACAAGCCAGGAAGTCTGTCAAAAAAGCCCAACCGTTCAGCTCAAAAGAAAAAAAAGCTTAATCATAAAGGCAAAAATATGCATCAATATCAGCCTATAGTTGAGCCATGTCTAGGAAAACTCCAGAACACTTTTTCCATCTCACTGGATCCAGTTTGCACAAAAGGGAAAAAAATAAAATAAAAAAAAAACACTTAAGGGGGAAAATATGCATCAATAAAAAACTCAAAAACATCTCTTCCCTCTCATTATCTACAATTGCTAACAAAAGCTTCCCAGTAGCCCACAAGACCTTTATAACACAAAAGCAAATGTGTTAACTTGTTTGGAAAAAGAGCAGACGTGGAAAACAAACTTTTATGGCTTTGTTCATGATGTCATATATGGAAAAGGCTCAATTATTGAGGTACAAAACAGGCCAAACTGATTGCGACATCCAACCACCTCAAACCAAGATTCGCCTTACATTCATGAACACCTTCAACACTTTACTACAACCCGAAGCCTTCCTAAGTCATCAAACATGTGTTTTCATACTAAGACCTACTAGACCTTCAAATATCACTGACTGGAGTAGCTACACTGCAGGAGTTTTGGATCCATGATCATAAAAAAAAATTAAATAAAACATTTAGTTTGAGAAACCCGGTCGCTATTAATAAACACCAACTCGACTGCAGATCTGCTTGTATGGCCAGCAATACTTTTGCTGCAATGCATTTCATGAGACCATCTTTCCACAATTCAGCTAGGCCTGAAAGGCTGGAACCACAAGTACTGGCTGAAAGAAAATGAGCAGCGCGATCGCTTGTCTATAAAGCATGAAAAAGAGTGATTTTTGTTTTAAACGTAAGCAACCAAAGAAAATTAAGAAAACGACGGTAAAAAGACCATGTACTCCCTCACACATTTTGAATCCCACTTTCCATACACACAAGAATCAAACTCTTGAAAAATCCTGTTAATATTTATACAAATAACGACAGAACTGGAGAAAAATAAAGTGTGCTTTTCCACCATCTGAGAATGAACATGATTTGCTTTAAATTACACAGTTAAAAGTATTTGCAATTTTTAAAAAAGCAACGGGACAGCAGGGCACGGAGCCCTTAAACTATAACACTGGGAGTAAAACGCTATGACGTGTGGTGTATGCTGGTGTAAGAGTATGCGGTACGTCATCATCCCGAGCATGGGATCTGGGGGGGACAACAGAAGACGAGGAATAAAGAAGAACAGCTGACGATGGCGGGTTTAACATGCTCTGGCAATGGATGTGGTCTACTGGAACATCGCTCAATCCTCCAACACGATTGGCTCACTGGTGCTGGAGGGTATGATGGGTACTGGAAGTGGCCGGGGCGGCACGGGAAGTTTGATTTTGACCGGGAGGTGTGGTTTTCTGGCCGCCCGCCTCATCTCGGCCTGAGTGAGGTGTTTCCTCAGGGCTCTGTAAACCACACAACCGGTGGAATTAGTTGCAGGAAGTGGCAAAAACACGTGAATGGGATGCTTTGGAAACAAACCTGGTGTCTTTCGTGGCCACAAACACCACTGGATTCGGAGCATCTCCTTGACTGACCTTCTGCCTCTTGATGACTGACTGGTTGGCTGATCTCACTCCCAATGCGAACGGCCTTCCATTGGTGGACAAAGAATTACCTCCAGCCTGCAGCCAATGAGAGGGCTTAGATATGTGTACACAGTTTTCTACCCGCAGCAAGGTTAACGTGTCTTTGCATGCAATACTCACATTGTCGAAGGGCCTCTTGCCCAGTAGGGCGGAAGCGCTCCGGGGCTGGTTAACCTGGTTACGGTTGATAGGGGTTGGAGCACCTCGAGGGGCTTTGAGTTTCAAAGGAGCTTGAACAGCTGAAGAATAAAACAAGCACACTGAAATATTAAAATCTGAAAAGTCAAATGATCAGTTTTGAAATATAACCTTATGCCAAACGGATGATTTATGTCTTATCATATAAGACCATCAGTGTTATTTTTTTAGTTTTGAATGTTGAATATACTGAAGCCATACCCAATTCTTTAACTATATTGACGAGTGACGGTCGAGGAATAAGGCGGTTCTTCATAGCACTCTTTGCTGCTTTAGGAAGTCTTATCATACCTAAAGAAAGACAAACAAACAGTCAAAAGGAATCTGGAGCTAAACAAAAACACAGGTTTAGGCTACTGCATAAAAAACTGAGGGAAGAACAAGTTTGTAGTAGATTACTCACACTCTGCTTTGACAGCATTGGCGTTAATGGAAGCGTAGGGGCGACGAGCTGCTCGGCGGGACTGCAGGATGTCCTGGCACACCCGACGGGCGATTCGAGTGAGTTTAGTGGTCTGCAGGATGAAGGTCTGCCGATTTTTTGCCAGAAGCTTAGCTCTGCCTGCGCTGCTGGTAAATGGGGACATGCCCTGTACTTCCTGGCGGGTCATGTGACCACGTGGGGCTGCATCCTATTGAAAAAATGTGATGTAAGCTTTATGTTTTATACATTTATCATTTAGACGGCAAGGTACCGAATGAAACCAACTAGATTTCTCACTGCTGATTTTTGTGTGCATTCAATATTTTTAAATAGCTGCATCAAAAAAAAGACAGGGTTAACATACTGAGCCAGTTCTTGTGGCGCCCTCTAGTTGAGTAGGGGTCTTAAGACCACCGTACTTCTTCCAGTAAATCCAACAGGATGCACATAGTCTGCACTGCATGTTGGGAGGGCCCCATGCGTACCACTGCTGGGACTGGGCAGCTGGAGGAGTAGCAAGTCAAACAATACAGTCATTATAATGCACAATAATTGAGCTTATATTTAAATACTTGAGTTCACTCACTGTGGCAACTTTCACAACTGAGGCCTTTCTGGTAGCCAGTGGCACCATTCATGCCAGGTTTACTTCCAGGTGCATTGATCTGGTTGGGGTTGGGTTTGGTGCTGAAGGAGAAAGCGCATTTTACATTCTCAAACAACAGATTTTTTACAACAGAATATCTTAATCAGGCATTAAATGGATACATATAACAGACTAAATCAATAAAGTAGCTGCTTTTTTATTCTGTGCTAATATAGTGTACATTAACAGTTTAACAAACAACACCTAAAGGGACACCAATTTGTGGAATACATTTGGAAAGTGCCATTTGAATTCAAATACTAAAAAAGTGCAGTGACACTATATACTCACTAGGTGGGGATGTACACCTGCTTCAGCTTGCTGTCGGCCTCTGCTGCCTTTAGTCTTTTCTGTGTAGAAAAGCATGGTTTAAATAACATTTTTATGCATGCATAAATACAAACAGATTTTTTTTTTTTACATGCAAAATTTGTTACCTGCTGGATGTAACGATCAGTAGTCTTCCACATGTAGTAGAACTGGACCACGCTAGCTAATGACTTCCAGGGCAACTTCAGGACAAAAACAAATAAACATTCATTTTAATCTGAGCTTTTTCAAACAGTGCAGTGTTTGTGAGAGCAAAAGCTCAAGTATAGCGTTTCAAACTCACAAAGTCTTGGCGGATGTCATTGAAGTCTTTGCCATATTTCTCCAGAGCCTCCTCAAACAGCATGGCTTCTGAGGCACTCCACTCCTCCATCTCGTCCCTGCACAGCACCGGGCCACCCTGCGGCACCAGCGTCGACATGGCCTTGGCCAGATCATAGCCGTTCTTCTGCAGTGTGTCCATGGCGTGGAACTACAGATAGACGGGACAGTGTAAATATTAGACTTGCATGAGAACACAGTGGAGTGAGGTGGTAGTAAATGAAACGCTCTTGTGAGCAGTTAAGGAGACTGTCAGCTCTCACCAGCGTGATGTCTCTAGATGCTGCCGCTGCGCTCATGTGCAGACTGGGTTGGCGGATTGAACTGCTGCAGTCTAGCGCACGTGCAAACGTACCGACAGCCCTAAAATACACAATATTTGAATGAATATGCTAATGAATCCAACAATTTTGAAGCAGTAATAATGGTCAGTCTAAGAGTGAATTACTCACCGTGCCACCACCAGGAACTGGTCTATCTGAGGATCCTTCAGCTGGTTATCAGGATCCCAGACCTTCGTCTCAAGCTTTTCCTGCACTCGACTGTCTAAATCAACTGATGAGTGTTGAGTGGGGGGAAAAAAAATGGTAACAATGATTGGTTTTGAATTAGTGAAGCAATTTTGAATTTGCCAGCACAGCCCCTCCCTAAAATGTATGCTGAAAATATCAATACCAGGATCTAAAATACTGAAGTATTTGCAGCACTGACTATTTCCACTAAGTGCAAAAAGCAACACTACGTAAAAACAGCAGGATGTTTCTGTTTTTTATAATACTTATTGCAAATAGTGGCAGTTATCTGCACCTCAGTATTGTGGTACATAATAAAACTGTACGCAATAACTTACTGAGCGTAAATTTTTATTTATACTTTTTTGACTTTTTGATGATTTCCTTTATTTTTATTGAAATTAAATGCTTTCCTGATTTGGTTTGAAATTTGATAAAGCAGAAAAAAAATAAATAAAAATAAAATCACCATGATGTCCACCATCTGCACCATTGAAGCTGACGAGAGTCAACCATCTTTTGTAATGTTGACTAGCCCAATCACATGCTGGTGGGCGGAGTTAGTGTAGACTCTGCCAACAAGGCAGGCTATTTGCACTTTGTGTAAACAGACGCCTTGTTTTTTTTTTTAAACATCAAAATGATAATTTTTTAGTAACACTAAGGTGTGGAGAATTTAAAACCTTCAGACCTTCAGCCAGTTTGTCGGGGATCTCTGCCTGGTATTTGGACCCCACTCTGATCTCACCCTGGTCAGCCAGCAGGGTCTTCTGCACTGGGTCAAACACCAGAGAGTAGAAGAAGCAGTCCTACAGAGCAAATGCACGCATTATAAAAACACAAACACTTCATGCAACTGGCCAATTGATCATTTTAAAATCAGCAAACGTTTTTCACTTGTCTATATATATATATATATATATATATATATATATATACACACACACACACATATATACACACACACTTAAAAAAATTATATATACACATATATATTCGTTTAGCATTTATAGTGTTGTAAAAGATTACAATTTCACATAATGCTGTTTCTATTCATCAGATAAAGTAAAATATTAATATTTTTCTTATTTCCACAAAAATATGAAGCAGCACAACTTTTTTTAAACATTGATAATAAGAAATGTTGTCTGTTATATAATGAAGGATCATGAGACACTGAAGACTGAAGTTATGGCTGTTGAAAATTCGGCTCTATGATCACAGAAATAAATTACATTTTAAATTATATTACATAATAAAAACAGTTACTTTAAATTGCAATAACATTTCATAATGTTACTGTTTTCATTCCAGTGTTTTTGTGTAAAAAAATAAAACAAGGATGAGCAAAATATTAAATATATTTTAACAAATTTTTTAAAGCCAAATTCAGTACAAATGCTATACTAATTACTAATATTTTGTAATTTTGTGTAGCATTGAGAGTTTGAAGAAATACCTTCATTCTTATGAAAATGTCAAGTTTTTAAGAGCAAGTTTCATTTACTTAAAGCATAAAATATTTGATTGTTTTAATTTTAGGAATAAAACATGACTCATTAGATTAATCTGTCATGATATAGCTTGTCTTTCAATCAGGGCTTTAGTGATAGTGGTAGTTTTGTGACACTCCATGATAAACCGCACAGTGAGTGCTCGTCCTGCAGGTGGACTCTTACCTCTCTCTCTAGGTAGCTAGTCAAAACATCCGTCTCGTTCAAAAGTGTAACGTTGCATTTTCCTCTGTTGAAAAACCATAAGCCAAAACATGCACAGTATGAATAAGACTTTATCACAACAAATCAAATGCCTTATATACAGAGTCCAAGTCTGGGCTCTGATGGGATTACACTATTCAGTCCAGAGATGTTTGTGTCTTGTGAGCGCTGTGAGTGCGTTTACCGTATATGTGTGGCTGGGAGAGACTCAAACTGTCGAGACAGGAACAGTTCTCTGTGCTTGAGCTGGTGTTTCTGCTGTTCTGAGATTGAAGGCTGCTTGGACTCCTCTTCAAAGTCTCCTAAAACACACACAAGCGAACATATGAGTGTGATGCTAATGGCGTTAATTAGTTCTGATGTGAACAAGCATCCTCCCAGAACACACACAAAGTTTACGCATCCCTTTAGGTTATTAGTAACGGTTGTGATCGATTTAACACTCGCTCAGATACAAGTAACTTAAATATCCTTCATAAGAACTGTTGCCTTCTAAAAGGAAGTAAACTTGAACTGACTGCGTTTCAAGAACATTACTTTTGACTTTAACACCAATTTGCAACGCTAACGGAGATACTTCTTAAAAATGATAAAGCTCATGTGAGGTGAGGGGGACTTGGCAGGACTTTATCAGTCGATCTGACCGGACTCCACCCCTGCATGAAGCCGAAGGAAACCCTGTCAATGAAGAGGGCGGGATATCAAACCACACCTCTTCCCATTAACCCCTCCTGCCACCCTGGTGGCCCTGCCCCCTCCTTTCTCTCCCCTTGGCCAATGCGTCCCTGCCAGCTTTACTGGGAAACCCTGTGCAATAAACCTGAGGCGCCCATCCCCCCATTGAGCAACAACCCCCCCACGCACAAGTACGCATTAAAAAAAAAAAAAAAAAAAAAAGATGCCACAAGCTCTCTTTCACACATACACAAGCAGACGAGCACTCAAGACACATGTACGACAGACCCATCATAACCGCACACTCTCAGAGCCGAACACGCACACGTATACATGCGTTTATGAACACTTTCACTCCTTGACAAAGACAGCAGCCAGACAGTGTTAACCTAGTGTTAACCCTTTGAGCACCGTGGCCCGGTGGGTCCCATGAATGCTCTTTTGTTCCGAGAGCATAGGGCGGATGGCAGCTGAGGATAAGCACAGAGGAGCCCATTCAGGAGGGAGGGGGTTTGAAGGAGGAAGATGGGCAGAAGGTAGAGAAGGGAGGAGGTGATGTAAATGGGAGCCCTGATCTTGTGTAACAGGACAGTGCTGGTGCTGTAGAGTGCCGCGACATAAAGAGGAGGATCCGCTCAGTAGTAAACAGGCAGCCACGCAGACACTGACCTCTCACGACTGCCAAGGATTTGAACACTAACTCCAGCCCATGTCGATGCAACCTCCTCAACTCAAACCTGACCCTACTCTGAAATGGTTAGGTAAATGCACTGACAATTACAACAGGTTTACAGCAGCTCGCATACACAACATTTACATACAAACGAACCATACCTCGTACACGTAGGTGAAATAAAACTAAATCTTTATCAGACATGTGGGATGCGTGCAGCTGTGTTATACAAATAATTAGGGATGTGCAAAGCTACACGTTTTCAAAATCAACTAGTCAGTGGGTTGTCTGAATGAGTAATCAGCTAGTCGGTCTCAGAGCAACCCTATCTGATGCATTTCTCAGAGGGCGCTCTCATAGGATGTTTTTTTTTAAATGGAGCACAACAGAGGGCATCAGTTGCCCGACATTTTCAGATGTCGAGTTTATTAATGAGAATTTGCACCACTCGTTGTGTGCTGAAATTGACAGAGACAATTATCTGTATGAGTGAAGAACAACAGCAGTGTGAAATGCATTCAATAACAACAAGTTTCTTCAACAGGACCATTGACAGATACTCAAGATATATAACATAAGGCTGAATATCAATAGCGTTTTAGTGCACAAAACCAACACATTCCTCAAAGAGGAAAAAATATAATGTACCTGTTCCTGCATAGAAATATCTGGACAGGAAAATGCATGGAATTCAAAGCATTCTACAAATGCAGTGTTTATTTAATCAAGACACTATAATAATGACACTCTTAACCATCAATACAGTACTACTCCACTGAAACAGTTTACCATAGGTTAGGCATGAAAGCTAGTTATTGCTGCAATCTCAGGTGACTGTTATTGTCCTTACGCTGGTGTACATCAGTGATGCGCGGGTCAATGTATAAACAACCCGAACCCTACCGACATTTTCAACTAACCCACCCGAAACTCGGACCGAAAACCTGACCCGCTTTTTTTCCCAAATGGTGCGCGCTCGCTGACGTGGTGCTCAATCTAATCTAAGTGTGCGTCAAAATTCACCTCCAGATGAAGTGAGTATACGGATTTTTCCTAGTAATGTGCTAGTTAGCAATTTCCGTGACGAATGTGAAAGTTCAGAGTCTGATGAGAACAGCTTGTCACTCCATGGAAGAGAGGGTTGGGGTGAGCAGAACTTATAAGCAATTAAAGGGACATGCACTAAACAGCTTGCTGTGAACAAGGGTGTTACACTACCATTGAGAAATTTGAACCCAAGTATGTTAATATAGAGTTTTCATTAAGAGCCTAAAGGATTATACCAACTTATGGAAAATGGGTATCTGATGTCCTCTTCAAAGATTACGAGGATACAGGAATTAAAAATATAATTTTTTTGATTTCATGATCAGTTTAAATCTGTTCAGCATAATTTCACATATTTTTCTACTTTAATTTCATAGAGGAATACGATCAAAAAAATCTTAAGATTTTCTTGCAGACATCTACTCCTACATTCGGATTGAAGACTTCAAACACACAAAATGCAAGGTTGTGTAATAAGCAACGTAATTATATATGGATTAATCCTCTTTGGTGCATTAAATGCTGCCTTTTAAAGCGGGTTCACTGTAAATAGTACAAATACATAGTGTCACCGTATCGTTATCTAAACACGATGAAAAGGCGTAAATTGGAGGAGACTGAAACGGTTAGATACTCACTTGCATTGCTATCGGCCAGAGTGTTCAGGTTGGCGGATATATCCCTCCGCCTGAAGAGACAGACCACCTTGGCTTCTACATTTCCATTGGCAGTCTTGGGGAGACATGCAAAGAGAAAAAGCGTGAGAAAAACCATTCACAAATGATAAAAACATAGTCTTTTTCTCTATACAGTGTTTAAAGCAAGTGCTTTAAGTACTCTTACTTTCTTCATGTCATATGGTCGCAAAAACCCACAATTTATGTATAACTTTTAAAGTAAAATTTGAACTGAATGATACTGCCTGTGATTTACATGCAAGTGCGCCAATATTTAAGCTGCCAAGAAAAAAAAAAGTTGTAAGCCCTACTAATAACGACATTTCTACTCATTTTCCAGTATTGAAAATGAAACGCTCTATATGGAAATGAAAACCACATCTTCCTTATTAATGCAACACGGTGTGGGTTACGGTTGTGTATATTCAAGACAGTGCTGAATTTTAACTAGCATGTACACAATATTGAACCCCAACACCACTTCCATTAGTTTATCCATCCTGCTGAGCCCTTCAAAATAAGGTTATATAAAGTATTTTAATCCCTGCTCCAGGAAACATGCCTGTGTCATTCTCAGAATTATGTAAGTCTCTTTTGGCTGGATCTTCATCTCAACAGCCCAGTGTGAATCAGTAGACAACAGCATGATGGCTGAGCATTAGCAATGCACAACAGAGGGGAGCAGGTGACAGAGACAGTCTGTTACACTGCCATGAGTGACAATGATAAGCAGAGAGCTGACATATGTCAATCATCCATGTTCAAATCTCTGCACATGCAATTGATGATGTATGATAAATGATTGGTGGACATCTAAAGCGCCAACCAATCACAGTCAGTCTGACTCTAGGCTGTAAGAGCACTGACAAACCAAATTCATTACGCTGTTATATAGGCACTATAGCTCTACTGGTCAAAAACAGCTCATGGCTAAATACACAAAAACGAAATCTGCATACATCAAAAAATGTAGTATGATATCTTGCATCAAAAATGATCACAATACAATATAACATGTTCCAACCTCACCTTGTTGAGTTCTTCTATTCGGCGAATCAGATATGGGTTACTGGAGGAGTTTTCAAAATACACATAATCTGTAGTAGACAAAAAAAAGGGTGAGTAATTATTATTATAATTTATGTGTGTGCAAAATTATATGCTCACATATATATACGTGTGTGTGTATGAACACACATGCATATGAACATTTTTACACACATAATACATACATCTATATATCTATATCTATATACACACACACACACACAGCCTACATACACACAAAAGTTCTTTCTAGATAAAATACACCGTAGAGAGGTTTAATGAAATCTAAGTAGGATCTAAGTAGTACTATTTTCAAATCCAAAGTTGTGAAAATGTGAAGTCCGTCACTGAACACATGGACAATCAAATCATTTATATTATTGTGCACAAGTTCCACAATGCAAAACATATACGTGGTGACATAAGCAATGGTATGGGTCAATACTGACAGAACATACGATGAGGCACGGTCAACAATGTGTACACAGAACACACATTACTTCAGTTATGTAATCACGCTCTCTTCTGGTCTGGGCTGGTCAGGTCTGGACATTCTGCTAGCCGTTGATCTTTGATCGGACTAACGCTTGCTGTTCTCGCCTCTGCTCAGCCATGTTCTTAAGCCGTGCCGCAAGGGATAAATCAAAATGGAGGTCTCTCCCCTAAGTTCATGAGCTTCATCAATCAGAGAGACAGTGAAGAGAGGCTCGGCCGCATGGATCAATAATTTCCCTCAAGGAGAAACAGGGTCTAGCCATCTGCTCCTCAAGCAGGGATGTGATGTATTGTTAGCTCATGGCATCTGGTGCTCAGAGACACCTGAAATCCACTGAGGCTTCGAGATACTGACAAGGACAAAAATAGCAGACCAACTAAACTTAAAGGTGAAATGTGTAATTTCTGCATTACTAGGCTCACTAAACACAATGCATGAGAAGTTTCTTGAACAACCCTATGGATATAAAAAGCCAGTCCCTTCCCAAACTCTCAACATCAATTCAGCCAATAATGCTGTCTTGGCTTGGTCGGGATGCTCAATGCATGTTCATTCTGTGAATTGACAGTGCATATGCTTGATTCCAAATATTTTAGTGAATTCTAAATCCATATTCTGACATGCAGAGAAAAAAAAGAAGAAAGAAATAATGAAAGCACCTATAAAAAGGGACCAACAACAATGTGGCTGCAATTTAATTAAATGAAAAAACTGTTTATTAATTCATCTCCACAATTTATTTTTGTCTAATATTGCAAAACATATTTAAGTGCATAATTTTAAATCAGCACTTTTGTATATCTTATTTGTTATGATAAAAAATATGCATTATTCCTATTCCAGTCCTGTAGCGCACAGTAAAGCATGGCCAGCAATGCACAGGTTTTGTGTTTGATTTCCAGAGTTTTAAACACTACTCATTTTGCACATAAATTTGTTTTGCAATATGATGGTCTTGTGTTTCCAGAGTGCACAAGATACAAGAACTGAGAAAATATTTGCACTGTCCTAGATACCTGTATAGAAACCGGCCATTTAAAAGCCCAATGATGGCCCTATAGCTAGTGTAAAGCATTACAAAATGCAAATGTAAATGAAAATTAAAAATGAAACTGTCTAGCCATATATGCACATACATAGCAGGGTGCTCGTTTAACAGACCACACAATGTCACCTGCCCACATGCATGCAAGCAAGCAGAACTTTCTATCTGCATCACTTGACAAGTATCCTCCTTGCATCTTCATTAGAGGTCTCAATTAACACCCTGCGTAAGCTTCACTGAACCAAAACCATCTCAATTATAGTGCTGGTATGAAACACTTCAATTCTCTCTTGCTGACAAACAGTGCGGTTGCACTTGGCTTGTTTGAACTGAATGCACCACAAAGGAGAGGACAAGCCCTCATCCTTTAGCATGCTTCATGTTATGAAGATATAATGACGGAAATCAAACCACAAAAACCAAGCTACTTTCTACAATGAGTTATTCAAGTAAATCTATCTTCATTACCTACTTGGGCTCCGAAACTCCCAATTTTACAATGCAAGAACAATCGGATTTTACACTTAAGTCTTATTCACGGTTAGAAACACGCATGTGGTGAGAGTTTACTGACATGGCACTTTTCATATTGCATCACAAGGTCACAGCTTTCCCTGCACTTCACATCTGGTTTGTTACAGTAACATTTGCAACAGTAAACTATAGAACAGTGTACCATGTTTGCATAGTAGGACGGCGAGATATGAGAGAGTTGACTGGCATGTAATGCCTATAAATGAATACAATGTGATGACTGCAAACGAGACAGAGAGGGGAAAAAAAAAATCTGAAATGACAAATTATTTTGCACATTTAAAATGCACAAAAAAGAAAACGGCTCTTGTTTGTTTGGTGTTTTAACACCATGTCAGCTCCCTTGGCTCTTTTTATGTTGTGTTAGACATTAAAGTTGAACAAAAGAGCAAAAATATAAAGCTATAGATGAGAGTCTGCTTTCGATAGAACTACTAAAACAGATTTAGGATTAATTCAGAGAAAAATTTCTTCTCAAGTGTCCTCCGAGTAATATAATTTCATAAAAGAACTTAAGCCAACACAATTTAATGAAATATGTTTAGGGATAATGGACTCTGGCAAGAAGAGCATATCGGATTATCTTTGCTTCATATTAAGAACTTGTTTGCGATTCTCCATTGTGCATAGGCTATATGATCAGATCCCAGTGATTCAATACAAAACACTGAAAAGAAACCATTTATTTTCCATTGACAAGGTCTGAATGAGAGGAAGCAGTCTATCATAAGAGTAGTGAAAGGTTTGTCTCAGAAGGTATGGTATTTTAATTAGTGCTAACAATTAATTGCATAATTCGACCATAATGTGTGTGCGTATTGTGTACATTTATTATGTACATATAAATACACACACAAGCAGCATGTTTTGAAAATGTGTATGTTTATATAAATGATCAAAAAAATATTTAATATACCAACATAACCTTACACATGCACGTGTCTGTAAATATGCATAACATACAAAGAAAATGCACATTATGTAAACAAAACATTTTATTTTGAATGTGATTAATCACGATTAATCATTTGACAGCAATAATTTAAATTATAGATTTCAAATGAATTTTTTTAAAATTTAAACATGATTAGATTATTAAATTATTAAAACAAAAATCAATTTAGAAAACAAAATGTTTTAAAGCAGATACTGATACAGCAGAGGAGATAGATATTGGTACTGAAGATAGCAGTTTCCTCGAAATTGCCAAATATCGAATAATAATACAGCTTGGCCAATATATCAGCCTATCACTACTCAGCAGATATTGGCTGATATGTTGGCCTGTCACTAATGCATTCTAGGAAGCTCAATGACAAAAAAAAAAATTAAAAAAAATAAATAAAAAAATAAACCACCACACACTCTGATCAAAAAGGTAAACCAAAAACAGAGCGAGGCGACAGCATTTAGTCATCAAGTTTCATATCACAGAGGTAAAATGTAGGGTTGCAAGAGCTTGGAGCAAGAATATGAGGTCAAATTCAATGACCTGCACCTGCAAAAACACTAGCAAACAGTGCAATAAAATGCTTGGTAGCATCTATGAAAAACCATCATTACAATACAGTCCTACATAGTATGACAGCCAGCATCTTAATTGTATACAACATTTAAAACGACTGCTGTGAGCAAACGCAGACTTCGCCTTCCTCCGAACCTAGTCTTGAGGCATAAACTCAAATACATTTTGACAAGCATGTAATAAGTGAGTTTTTCCTCCAGAACTTCCCATCAAACCCTTGCCTGTTCAATCTGCCACTGCAATAAAGCAATCAGCTGCATCTGCCAAAGCAACACAGCCTGATTGCCATGACCTATTTACGGTCGATTCCCGGATTTAAGAAAATAAAAGCACTATAATGTCACATGATGCTAGCGCACATACAGTATTATTTTAAGGTGAACAATGCATTACAATGCACAGTGAGGAGCACCTCGCTGACAAAAGATGCTCATGCACGACAGCGTAGTTGTCTGATGGGTAAATGCACATACTAAAAACAGCATGAGATTAGATTCAACTATGTTATCATATTACATCTGCATATGCATGAGCACAGAGATTATAAACGACCCATTCATTAACTTACAGCTAAAGCTACTGATTTTATCTGGATTGACTTTGAAACGGACGTAACAATAAATAAATAAACTCTAAATACAAAATAATATTTTATTTAATCGCAAAACCTATATATTCTTTTAAAAACTACACTACAACATTATTATTATTACATATTTTTTAAGAATTTTGGGCAGTTTTATATAACTACAACCTCACATATTACCTTTTGCAAAACTTTCACAATTTGAAACCCTTTCAAATCGAATACAAAAGAAAAAAACTTACAGAAAATATCATGTAATGTACATTTTTGTAAGTGTATAAATATTCCATTTTTATTTTTTTTATGCAAGTATAAAGATTTATTTAACATAATTAAAAATACAGTATTGGTAGTTGCATAAATATATATATATTTACTTTATTTACTTTTATATATTTGTTGCTTTTGCCTTTTTGTTGTTTTTCCTATTCCTTATTTCACATATTCTGAACAGTACAATGCTTTATATTTCCCTAATTACTTTTTGCACAGTATTTGACTGTAATTAAACATAATAAACAAATAAATGATCTTACAGTGTCACTCATTAACTAATAGACCTTTTCCTGTTGCGAACCATTCACTGAACTTCAAATCAAGGTTCATCAAGCTCCAATTGTCTAAATTATGAAATATCCGTCATGTTCAAACAAGTGACAAAAGTGAAAGTCTTTGCATCTCGTGCCGTGAGAGTGCCTGTAATCGAGCTGTCAAAAGTTTGACAGAAAGGCACAGTTCAGGCAACGTGTACGACAAAAACTTGAATGAAAGTCGGAAAAGTGAGTAAAAAGCATCGTAAGCGAATAAACTAACGGAAGGGTTCCCTCGTAATTAGCTGATTTGCTCGCGGCGGCTAATTACTTAAAGAAGCAAAACTAAGAACAAAAGAAAGAATTTGCGACCCGGTGCAAGTTTTCCCATTCACACGGATTTGAAAGTGGAGTTAAATGCGTAAGTTATATAAATAATTAATTTCGAGTTAACCCAAATGCAGCCGTAATGAAACTAGCCTAGCTCGCTTAGCAACGGGATTCCGCTCATTGTAACTAAGGCGGAAACAGCCGCTCGCGCTAATGCTAACGCTAACCCCCGCGAGCCTGCTGCTAGTGTTAGCCTTAACAATAATACTCACCTCCAACTCGGTACATGTTGGCCGCCATTCTCTCACTCCCCTAAACAAACACAATAATCACGGATTCTCTCGTTGTGTGGGTAAAAATGCGTATCCAAAAGTGCTGCTGGTTCTTTATATCCTCGCGTGTACTGGCGTACTTCCCCCCGTTGCGAGACAAAGCCGGGACCCGGCACGGCGCTGCCGCTCTGGCGGGTAAAAGTTTAAAGTTTCCGCTACAATGTTTCTCCGGATGGTAAAAAAATCGCGTCTTTGTTTCGGCGCTGCGATAAAACTCCCATCGAAGCCCCTTCCAGACATTCACACTTCACACGAGCCCTTGATAGCCAGCCTGTCTCTCTCTTTCTCTCTCTCTCACTCCACTCTTCCTCCCATCCTCCGCTCCCTGCTTCATCCTCCTCTTCTTCACCTCCGCTCTGTTTCGCACACACACAGACGGACGCGCGTGCACGCAACCCCTTTTTTCAACGTCATCTTCGGAATCTCATAACGTCACTTAGAATTCTACGAACTCTCGGAGACCTTAAACTCCGGTAAATAATTACTTTTTAAAAAATAAAAAGATATGTTTATATGTATATGTATATGTATATGTATATAATCTCTTATATATAAAATATATATATTTCTTTATTTTTATTTTTATTTTTTCCCTAAGGAGCAGGATGCGGTTATTACAGATTTATTTTGTGGCACCAGGTTAGTGTGGAGGGAGCTTATTATCCCACTTTAGAAATAAAAATGGAATATCGTTCATTATTATTAATTATTATTATTAGAACGAATTTTGCATGTATAAATGATGCATAAAAACGATGTCAAACTCAATAGCAGCACCATGACATTACTGTGCATTTTTGGCAACATTTTGTAATCAATTTTCTAACAAACAGACAGATTAAATAAACGTGCATACACTCTAAGACCTATTGAAGGTTTATTTAATTAGATTTAAACAAAATGCCAATCGCCGAAACCATCAGAAATGTTCACTTTTGCGAACGTCACGTAGAATCAGCTTAGGGTAGTGAAAAGTGGTGCAATACCTCCCTCTATAGACTTACAAGCAGCAATGCAGTCTGTCAGTAAATAAAAGTATTGCTCTTGCTGTCCGCTAGATGGCGTTTCATACTGAAATTTAAAGCACAGGCAGACAAAAACATTCTTACTTTAAAATGTATTTATTTGATTAAAAATAACAAAACTTCACATTGTTTAACAAGCCGTAAAAGCTGACTTGATCGATAAAAGACAAGCCTTTTGGAAGTTTTTGGACAGAGGAAATTCCAGAGAGCAAAATAAAGCATTGATTATCCTGCTGCCCATAACACAATGCTTCACATAAACTTGATTTATGGTTAATAATGTAAAGTCAGACAATTATGCATATAGTATTTAATGACTGGAAAAACAGCAGATGATTAAAATAAGCATATGAAAAGTTAAACAAGCACATGTAAACTTGAACTACACTGAGTAAAGCATGATAAATGTAAAAAGTTGTGATTAATTTCATTTAAAACATCCTTGTGTTGAAATGAGTTGAATTCACTCTTCTTCTTTTTTTTGGCCAAATGTGTGAATCTCACTAAAATCAAATCAAATGTAAAGAAAAAATGTCATTATTATTAACTTTTGTTTGTATTAAGGACATAAACATGTTTAAGACCAAAACATTTTTTAGACTTTTCATAATTTATAATAATTTTTTGGAATGCAATAATACATTTCTTTCTTTTATTTTCTTTTTTAAAGCACATTTCAGACACAATATATATATATATATATATATATATATTTGGCCATGTCGGTTCATGAAGAAATGTTGGTAGTGAACAGCTTTGCATTATTCACGACTTCTCAACGCTGCAACATGATTCACAAAAGCTGGCACAACCTTCCAAATGCCTCATGCCACAGCAGATTGTGCAATGAGATATTTCCTCCATGTTTCATTTCCTAGAATATCTTCAAGCCTGTTTCATTCTTGGTATATGTCTCTCTATGTTCCATTCACTGGAGAGCTAGAGGAAGAGAAGACAGAAGAGGAAGAAGCTAGGTGTTCTTTGGAATGGTCTCCAGTCCCCGACCTTTTAACTCGCCACTGAAGGATGCAGGTGTCTTTGCCGCCCATTGACAGAAGGTGACTGTCATTATGTGTAAAACGAACGTTGGTCACATGACTGCCATGGCCTTCGTACTTATAACTCGGAGCCTGACAGAGAAATCAGGAAATAAATGACTCATGTCTTGCAGTATAAACAAACACTTTCTCTGACGCATTACCTACAGTAATTATTAATTTGCAAACAATACATACTACATCGGCTGGCCTGTTATATACAGAGCCTAATGATATTTATTGTTTAATTTTATTTCTATTCTAAAATGATTATTTCTTTGACTCTAAATAAACACATCAGGCAGTGACTGACCTTCGGTTTGGGACACGGATACTGGAACAAATGAACTTTACAGAAGTCATCAGCTACCGCCACCATGCTCGCGCTGTGTGATCGACACAAGGCATTGATGTCTGTCCCATCTGATCCCTCAAGCCACACACCTAAACAACATTACAGTTTAGAATGACAGCCAACACTAATTATTTAAAAAAACAGTTCCGGAAACCCTTGAAATTGGGTTTATTTCCTGTAAGTTTATCATTACCAGGTTATCACACTTCTTTAGTTATCGCAAGACGATTGATAGCGTTCTACTGGAAGAACATAGAAGGTCCATCGGTTGAAAGATGTTGCGCATTATATTGTATTAGAAAGAATAACCTACAGTATAAAGGGCACGCTACCATAAAATTTGGAATGTGTTTATACAGTTTCTGGAAAATAACCAAATATCGTCACAGGCAACAAATACCTCTCACTTTACTGACTGATGTATGTACTGTATATGTACACTTTTGTCTGTGAAAATATGTGGATGTGTCAAGTTCTTTACCTGTAGAATTTAAGTTTTAGAGGAATTAAGATATAATTTTTATAGAAAATAATTTTTTTTTGAATATTTTCATGCTATCTTCCGTTCGTTTATTACAATAAAATATGCAAAAATAAATAAATAAAAATAAAAAATAAAAAAATAAAAAGAAAGTCAACATACACTTACATATGCTTTTTTTATGCACAGGACTTTGGGGACTTACAACATTAGGGCACTTAACGCATTTATAAATTAATAATAATTATACATAATTAAATATAAATAAATATAATCTGACACATACAGAAACTTTGGTCTTCAAAAAACAAAATATTTTCAATTCAAAAGTGTATTTTTAACTAATGTTTTAGTTTGTTTTGGTTTTTTTTAAACATCAGCATTGATTTAGGATAGGGCTGGACTTGATTAAAATCAGTAGAGTGTATGGTGAGAATGTGCAAATAAAAAAAGAAACAAATCAAAAGAAAACCAGCAGAGTCTCTTATTCTGGTTCGTAGATTTGGCTCATTGTGCGGCTTCCTTTAGCAAGAACCGTTAATGCCTAAAATCAATTAAAAAAGAAAAGAAAATTCACTCACCCATGACGTGGAATCCAAGCACACAGGTATAGGACGCCCACTCTCGATCTTTACTCTCAAACCGGTTCCTCAACAGCTTGCAGCCACTTGCGACATCCCCTTTTTCCACAAACATAAATGTTAAAATGCATTATCATTTATATTACTCATTGTCTTCTTGGAATACGTTTCTGTGTGCAGCCTTACAGTATAGAATTTCATAATCTCCAGAGTTGGACATGATGTATTTTCCATCTTTGGACCAGTCGAGGTGAGTGATGAAACTGGAGTGCCCCTGTAGTGTTACACAGAGGAAATGCATTTTATCTGCACAACTTATTGCGCTTTTTAACACAAACTGAGCGCTATAAACCATTAAACACTACAAACCACCATTAAACAGTTTGACAACTTTTAGAGTACTTGACTCGAATGCTTTGCTTACTGTGCACTTTCCGAATCGTGTATAGCGCCGGCCACCCTCGGTGACGTTGTAAATGTAGATGAAGTTGTCATGGGAACCAACTGCCAAAAAGCTGCCATCTGTGTTTTGGTAAGCAGTAAAATATAAGTTATCATCTATAAACACGCTTGCAGAACAATATCCATGCAGTTAAATCTGCCACATGTGCCACAAACAAGCTAGCGGTTATGCATTTACTAATGAATGTAATAAGGTTCATTTTCAGAAAAAGTGTAGTTCCGTTTTATACTGTGGCCTTTATAACTGTGATTTTGTTGGCCTCTGACCTGGTGAGTATCTCATTACGGACAGCTGCTCATTGCCATCAGTCAGGTCTGACATCACTTCTTTGGTTTGCAGATCCAGTACAACCCATCTATATAGGTAAGCGGTTAAAAACCATCATAAAGCTATTTAAACAAGGGTACATTTCACTATAAAAAACTGAAGTGGTAATTGTTATCAGCTGTGTTGTAAATGTTTTACCTTCCAGTACTCAGTCCAACAGAGACAACAGCTCCATTTGGGCTGAAATCAGCACACAGACCAGATTCCTGAAAAAGTGATAAAGATTTATGTTAAATTCATATATATATATATATTTAGATAAAACTAGTAATAATGTTTTTTTGTATTGCCAAATATGCAATTTTCAACTGATTTTCAGTGGCATCAAAAACTGTTTACTAGATAGACTGCCATTTAAAAGTGCGGGGTTACTATACATTTCTCTCTTTTTTAAAAGAAATTGTCACACTTTATAGTAGATGGCCTTTACTATGAACTTACATAAAAAAAAGTGCTTATTGTGTTCCTATTGCACTGCAAAACACTTTTGCTTCTATCAAGGTGGGATACAGGCAAGGTTAGAAACAGATTTGGTGGTATGGGTAGGTTTAAGGGTGGGTCAACAGTGTAATTATAAAAGCAAGTACAGGATGTAGTTACATATAGGTATTTTTAAAAATATCCAATGTAAAATCATGTATGCACACAATTAGAGCACCATACCAAATGATTAATTTAAATGTATTAAGGCCACCTAATATAACGTTTGAATCATGGTTTCCCACAAATATTAACTAGCATTTTTAATAATAATAAATATTTCTTGAGCCGCAAATCATCATATTATAATGATTTCTTAAGGCTGAGGAATGATGCTGAAAATTCAGCTTTGCCACCAAAGGAATTAATTATATTTAAAAATAGTAAAACATATTATTTATATGTTATTATTTATCAATGCATTAAATTATTCTTATAAACTGTAATATTTCTGAATGGTAAAAAAAAAAAAGACAGCAAAATAATTATTTCAAAAACATTTTAAATAGATAAATAAATAAGCCAAAGATTCTGCACTGTGGTGATAGCCTGTTGAGAGACCAAATCAATATATCTCAGTAACGCCCATATTATCAAATACTTTCAGCTGTGTATATGTTGCATAATCTATACCAATAGGTGTCAGTATAAAATACAGTGGCGCACACACAAAAAAACACTAGTGCGCCTTTAAAATGGTTACAATTTTCTGTGACCTCTTCTCTCTGACCTCTAGTGTTGTGCACCAGTCCAGTTTGTGGTGCTCTGCATTCCAGACGCACACTTGCCGATCATTTCCACAGCTAAGAAATATGTTCTGAGTGGGGTGTGTGGCCAGACCCCACATTTCATCCACATGACCCTGACAATTCAATGCACATTTTAAGAGTGCAGTATAACTTTTAAAATGAAATTTATTAAAACAATGTACTGTTAAAAAACTATTTGCATGTAAATCCAATATATCTACCTGTACAATGGCCACAAACCCATCCGAAAATGATCCTCTTAGGATTGCATTTCTTGTTGTGCCAACGAGCAGTTCCTCTCCATCTACATCCGCGATTGT
Source organism: Enteromius treurensis (assembly GCA_032275025.1). Taxonomy (NCBI): domain Eukaryota; kingdom Metazoa; phylum Chordata; class Actinopteri; order Cypriniformes; family Cyprinidae; genus Enteromius; species Enteromius treurensis. The sequence goes on along the minus strand of JAUCMU010000125.1, from coordinate 7,951,166 downwards.
TCGGACTGCACCAAATTTCTCAGGAATCTAGAAGATTAAAGGCCATTGGATGTTGTTGATTTATGAACTCTATTAATTAATATACTTACATTGCTGCAAACACACGTTTTTAGAGTTAATGCGGATTGATGTCTCACTTCACACTCTCTTTCAGGTGCCAGGTCTGCGCTCCAGCGAATGATCTTGCGGTCCTTGCCGCCTCCGCTGAGTATAGCTCCACCCTGCAGGATGCACATAGTGAAAACACTGCCCTCGTGAGCGCGCGTCTGCTTCATGATCTGAAATGTCTCTGCAGGCAGGGAGAGAGGAAAAACAATGGCAAAGTCAATTTAAAAAAAGGTGGACTATTTACTTTTTAAAATAAGTAATAGAGAAGTAATAGTTAAAAGTAAAGGAAAATTTATTGTACATTGATACTGTTAATAAGTTTGGCTGATACTGATAAGCCAATGATTATTTGAATGAAATTACCAATATTTCAAATGGACAATGTAAATTGCATACTGTGTGTATGTATATATATATATATTAGGGGTGGCACGGTTCACAAAACCCACGGTTCCGTTCGGTTCACGGTTTTAGGGTCACGGTTTTTGGTTCGGTACGGTTCTTGTTATTTTTTCTTTTAATCTTTAACACT
>JAUCMU010000125.1:7928698-7941562 GCA_032275025.1 Enteromius treurensis | reverse complement strand
GCTAGTTGGTGCTCCAGTATAATCGGTCCGCCGAAACTCATCCAGTGAGAAACGTTCCACGGTGCAAAAATAAGTGCGATTAAAATGCGTTAAAAAAAATTTACGCATTATTTTTGTGTAATTAATTCATCTAAATTAACGCGTTAAAGTCCCGGCCCAAGTAACATTATAAATCTATTTATTATCACTTTTGCCTAACAAAAGCTAAATTCTTGCTGACTAAATGCACATTTTAAAGAATTCATATTCTCATATCACAGATATCATATAAAACACACATTATATCAATATTGTTAAAACAATAAAGCCAAATTCAAGATAATTTCAGAGGACCCTATGGCAAAAAAACAAGTCTGAACAAGATAAAATAAGTGTTTCCTAACTATGTTTTGAATGCAACATATGATCAATTTTTCATGCATTTAAAATTTTCATTGTGCTAGCGTGGTTCATGGTACGCTGTTAGTTTCAGAGGCTGTGTGTATGGAATGTTATTAAAACATTTGTTTTCATTCAGTGCAAATGCAACAGAAGAGTGACATGTTACAGACCACCATCTGAAATAGTCTTGGGCGTTAAGAAGCTTAGGGGCCACTGTAGGTAATTTTTACCTCTCTGTCAACATAATCTTAAATGATCTTCTTCAGTGTGTCACACTCTTCATACTTTATCATGAATTGTAATTAAATACGAGGAGGGATTTGAAACTGTGCATCTGTAAACCGCACTTTTAATTGCATATTTACATACATTCATTGGTCACGCTTTGACTGCTTCCATCATACGTTGAAACTAAACAAGGCATGAATGTTTAACCACGCAAGCATTGTTTAGTTTTGCCTGGTGCTCTGTTGCAAAACAATCTGCCGTAGTGTTCTAGCACCACATAACTTCGTGAACCCGATAACCTCTTTTGGTTGAGGCCCATGCGAGGATACCAGAAAGGGATGAGGCGCAATTATCTGTAAAGCACTGTTTACATGAAACGAGACTTCACAGTACATTTGTGGGAACCAAGAAGACATTTACGTGAAAGACCACTCAAAGCATGCATGCAGATGAATCAGTCAATGAATCAAGAGATTTCCTTTGTTTAGGAGATTTGAGTTAGATTATATGATGGGTTAGTATGATTTCAATGCATCAATCATGAGCTTTTGTGTTTCTGCAAAACCATGTTACAGGCAAGATTCCCAGGAGCTGTTTCGACATATGTACTCAAGCATTTCAACATTCCTGTCACAATGATAGATTTTCTGGCATTGGCGGTGATCTCACATGTTCTGTATTTACCTGAAGGAGAGTCGATGGGTCTCGATGACAATTATTATTGCTACATTCACTGTGGAATGCTGTACCACTCTCGCAACTGTGGTAACGGACATGCATGCCTATCTAAATCAACACTGCAAATGAACAAATACTTGATGTCAGCCGTCTTCCCTTTTTCCTACTAAAACTTAAAAGCTACAGTCTCCAGAACTCTGACATCTGCCCCAATAAATCACACAACATTTCCAAAGAAGTCAAAGCATTAAGTAGATCCAAAGACAAATGTAAAACGATGTTGGTACAGAGCTGTAAAAGAGCTGAATGAATGCCAGAAGCACATCTATTCAGTCATAGTGCCCTTAGGGATACAGATGTCTGTCTCTGGCATTACTTAAGGACCGATACTTTGCTGTAGCTCAAAGAGCAGATCATGGCACTTGAAACGCAGGTAATGCATTAACTGATCGCCTGTCACTTTGGAAATGCCCGCCATAGGTCAGTACTAAAGTGCAAATAAACACAAAATCTCCTAGCATTAATCTGTGATTAATTCTACTTCAGTGTGTTTATCCACTGGCAATGTTTCCCAAGTCAAACAACTAACAAGTTTCATACTAAAACTGATGCTACAACCTCAAGTAAAATCAGGGCTGACCTTAATTATATACTCCCACTGATTCCTTGACTATCCACTCACTCTTCTGTTTAAATATAGCTCAATCTGGGATCCAAAACAAAGCTGTAACTTTGGTTTGTGCAGCAACATAAGCATTAATGTTAGGATCAACACCAAAACCAGAAGCAGTGAATTCAAGCAGCCAGCCAATGCTTGATTCCACTTTTAGGGGTCAACGCACAGCATTTTCTCTCCTTCTCGGATGGAGGAGAGTGGGCCTCCGTGTGGGATGGATGTCGGCTCTTTTGGGGGTGCGGGCGAGGAGGACGTTGGGGTTTGAGGGCATGAACCCTGGCTGTCTTCGCTGCCTTTGCTGTGTTGTTGCTGAAGGGTTCTGACTGTGGTGGGCTGGATGGTGTCTTCTACGATGGAGCTCCAGGTTTGGTCCTTACCCCTCTCGACTTCTTCTGCATTTTCATCCTCTCTGCGAAGCTCGATCGGGGTTTCGTTAGAAAACGGGGCGCTTTCTGGTAATGCATCCTCCAGGGAAAGACTCTGGACGGCCTGTGTCAGGGCCAGCGGGACAGTCTCGTGATTTGGGATCCACGGTTCGGTCTGAGTGCACCTGTCGCTAGTGCTCGGTTTGTGGCTGGAAATTGTTTTAGCCCCGCCCTCCCCGTTTTCAGCTGTGTTTGAGATATGGCTATAGATAAACAAATAAAACACAATTTTTGAGATGAAGAATGTCTTAATATGCTGTTTGTCAGTGGAAAGTGAATGAAATGAGGAAATTCTTTCATCATTTACTTTACAGAGCTCTACGTATGACTTTTCTTTCCATGGAACACAAACACAGACATTGCATAATATCCAGAAGGCCTTTTTGGGAACTGTAAAACTAAAAAAAAAAAGCATAGTCCATGCAACTTGGACACAACATTGTATGAGAAACAGAGTCCTGAAAAAAGCAAGCAAAGACATTTAAAGCACTATTTCTGAATCAATGCATAACTAACTTCCATATTAGTCTGTTTTTCACATAAGCCATCATATGATTTCAAAAGATCTCTAAAAAGATATATATTTACATCCATTGTTTTTAAACTTTTTGACTTGTTGACCCAGTTGTCTTATACAATATTTCAAGATTTGGCCATAATCTGCATTATACTATATTTTCAGCATATCCGTTGATATTATGGCAAAGTTGCTTGCATTTAAACTTTATGGAAATAAACTGGGATTACTGATGTATTAAATTAACCATGATTACATTTTATGATTCTAGAACGTTGTTCTTCAATACCAACAACAGTCAGTCTATGGCTCTCTCTGTCCTGGCTCTTCGAGGCATTCTAGCACTTCTAGATGTTCATAGTGTTCTTTTGAATATATTCATTTGTGTTCAGTGTGAATGACGTGAGGATGAGTAAATGATGACAGAACTTAATTCCTTTCATTACTTTTTAATCACTTGCCAATTTTACTGGAACCTGGAGTGCTTTGCTTAATGGCACAGTGGTGGTAGTTAAAGGCTCATAGTAACTGCAGGGTTTAAGCCTACAACCTTTTAGTCACCAGCCCACCTCTTTAAACCAGAACACAACAATAACACAGACCTACAGTAAACCTAAAAGCAGAACTGTAATTTACATTTTCCAACAGAAAATCTCATTAAATGAATATTAAAATGATCAACACAAATACGTTTTCTCTGTTCTCTCCTTTTCCCTGGATCCTGTTCAGAACGTCCCAAACGAGCAGTTTGCCAAGGATTGTAGCTCTGCTTCTTTGTATTAAACATGTGGGCGGCCAGACAGATTTTCACAAAGCTTTTCTTCTCCGAATCAAGCATATCATCATATGAATTTCATTTGTGGACGACAGATATTTTGATACATATCTGTGACAGTAAGCGGAATTTTCTTTTCTGTCAACCAGCCCCATACTATAACTCCAACCATAATGAGGCAAGAAATTGCTGATAACGATAATTAGTAATCATTAAAGCAGATAACACTTTGCAGAATCCTCTATATACCTGTTGGATGTGAGATGAAATCCATCAAGAGAGCTTGTAGACAGTCTGCAAGGTTTAGAGAATCCATCCACATAACAGGACTGATTTAACACTCGGGCTGCAGCGGGGTTCACTGTACACACATACATTAACATAACCTTTAAAGCAAATCACTTTAATTGAGGAAAAACCACGCAATAAAATCTGCTGCGGTACATTTAAAATACCAATTAACCTGTGGCAATATCTTCACAGTAGCACTTCCTTTAACAAAGCTCTTACCAGCAATCAGCTGCTGTTTAAGCAGGGGTATCAGTTGGTCATGGAGGCGGAGTTTGCGCAGGGCGTCGGCCAATGAGGACTTCAGTAGCGTTATTTCATCTTCCTGTGTTTGGAGGCGCAACTCCATTAAAGAAAGTCTGTCAGGAAACTCTGTGCTGCTTTCAGCAGACACATCATCTAGAAAACATGTAAATATAATGTAAATGTAGACAAAAAATATGCATCAAAAGGATCTGTATTCTCTATGCAGGATTTTATGTTGATAAGCGTATACGTTTTGGCTAAATGTTAACCCTTTGTAACCTAAAAAAAGAAAAGAAAAAGGATACAGCTTAATGATGCTATAAATCTTGGAATGTAATAGAAACTGCTTACACTTAAGTGCAACTGTTACAGACTGAATGTTCTGCCCTCTAGGCAATTCTAGGCATCTACTGAATACATGGCATTTGTTTGTTGTATTTAAAAAAGGGATAAAGGTCTATTCTCTTAGTTACAATAGGCCACACAAAAACAAGCACACATGGGCACATCTATATGCAACATTAAAGTTCCTCAACTACACATCATGCATCATAAAAGCAGTAATGTTAAAAACTGTTGAGTCTACTTGTAACAGCTGTGAGGGTATCTGTTGACAAAAGGATCTTTTAGCATATATATTTCTAGTGGGTTATTTTCACCTAGTTTCCAAATACAAAGTAACTAACCAAAGTCTCTAATTCCTTATTAATGAAAAGTGAACCTTGATGCCTGCTTTCAAATAATAAACAATGGTTAAAATGACACAATATATCAGCACTGGCCAATAAAAAACATATTGGGGACCACTATCTTAGTGCATCTGCCAGCGAGATAAAACAGCATTAATATAAGTGTAAGCTGTGAAAACATAAATAAATGACTTCTCAGTCACACACTGGCCTCACCCCAACACGCCTATTTCATTTTGCTTTGATCACCTGGAATTATTGACTAATCTATTTTTTTCAAGCCTGAATCATTTCCTCTTCAAATGATTTCCCTTTATTGCCTGAATTACACAGAGCTGAGCTAATGTAGAAACAACAACTGGCCTTGGACTACAACGCCAACGCTTTGTTCAAAAGTGTCAAGATGTGGCATAAAGGAATGTTAAGGGCTCAGTGTAGTTTAAACCCAACTGACAGCATGTTGAGTACCACAGAAAAAAAATTCAGGTTTCCTCTCAGTCTGTATTCGAACAATCAAAAATTATAGTTACGGTAATGCACTTGCAACAGATATCAATGGGGCAAGACATCGCAGGAGGTTTAAAGGCAGAAATGAAAAGCTTATACATTATCAATCCACATAAAAAGACAATTACTTAAAAATAAAATTGCCTTAGTTTGTCTAAATAAACGTAAATTCAATCACAGGAATTGATAATGTGACTGAATTTCTCAGTATTTCTATGGATAGTTACGTTATATTTGCAAGCGCTGTGCAATAGCATCTAGTTATGACATTTTATTACACTAGTCTGCCAAAACGTTTGTATGTTATTTTAAAACCTATTCAGGTGCAATGCCTTTCGTCATAGGTGCACTGTACTGTTATTATGTTTTACAAACCGGGACAAATGCGAAGGATTTTCAGTGAGGTTCCTAATCAATTACATTACATTACATTACAACGAGATTTCAGTCAGATAATTATTTAGCTCTTACAACGCAAGGTGAGACATGACCTTTTTTATTTAGGCAAGCTGTGGCAAACAATTGCCTCAAATTCTTTGAAGTACAACAGGAAGTGCGCATAGTCCAGACTTCCTGAACCACAAATTGAGGTATTCTGTGCTCTTTTAGAAAGGGACAAATATGAGCCTAAACCTTAGCTTTCTCTTTTTCTCATAAACAGGACTTTTCAATGCCGTGACTCCTCTGCTTTCTTCCCACAATGGGTTCATTGAAGATGTGGGACGCTCTCTTCCAGCTAACATGTTTTTCTGTTTCACAAGACCAACCAGAGGCCAAAACCACAAATACACCAAAAGAGGCTAAAGAGCTGCAAATGTGCAGCAGCCACAAATAAGGACTAATAGTGAATCTACTAAAAGAACCTGAGATTCATGATGCACTATGAAGGCTACAAATAATCTAACAGGCCTGTTTTTATTAAATAACTATCATTTATGAATGCAGTGGGCGATGAGTCACATCTGCAGACAAAAAAACATTTACCTGAAAGGGATAGCTCTTCCAAAGTTACAATTCTGTTATTATTTACTTACTCTCACATGGTTTCAAACCCTGTATAACTTTATTTTGGGTGGGACTTCTCCTTTAAACAGCACAGAAGATTTTACAATACAAAGGGGTAACTACAGGACTATAAAGCCCATTTAGTCTAGTAATTTCACACAGACAAATGAACTAGGAGTTGGCGACAGATGTATATTTACATCCACATCAACCTCTGGCTGAACTCCATGTGGCCCAACAGTCTCTTAACAGATGGAAGACAGGCAGATACATGCACAAGAAAGAATCAAACGACCTTTAAGATCTTAAAAAAATATAAGCAAACCACATTCTCGTTAAAACAACAGGAAAAATTGCAATGCAAATCTGCCAAGATATCATCATATCATTCCATGATTATATATATATTTTTAACACAGATTATTTCCTATAATAACAATAAAAATCAAAGTCAAATTTATTTAATATTTTAGGCTCTTTATAAATTATGGAATAACTGACAATTAAATACAAAAATAATGCAAACATCTCTGACAATTTTTAAAATCTGAAACAAAATAAGATAAATAGAATAAATAAACACAATAAAGCCAGAGGCTTAACTATCACAAACTAGAATTTATTCTTTATTCTCCTAATTAGAAATAAACATGGATGAGAAATAAAACCTGCAAGTTTGCATAAACCAGAAATAAAAAATATTACATATATAATATTACAAACAATATTAGTAGAATAAATCTAGTATACTTAGTATAATTAATCTAGCATAATGAATAATTAATATAATAAAATAAAACTGCTGCATTTAACTTACATCAAGCAATGGAGCGATTGGTTCACTACAACATTTTGTTGCTTAAAACAAAAAAAAGTGTTAACAGTTTTTTCTGCAAGATTGCGGTTCTCGTCACGGTAAAATGGGAACAGAAATAATTAGCATCACTTACATGTGAGGTCTGGCATAAGATTTCAACATTAAGACCACCTATGATCTCTCTATTGTAGATTCAATGCAGTCATCAAACTAAATGTCTGAGTTGCCAAGTACTTTGTTTGTCAGTACAGCGAAATGCAGTGTAACACAATATGACCCGACTGGTTTGGACAGTAATCAAAAGAAAGGAACAAAGAAGTGCTCTATTTTTGCATGGTGAGTTCTTCAGCCTAGCTGTGTGTGGAAATTATACAGATCCAATTCAGACGCCCAGCATTTACAGATTCAAAGTTATAACTCACCATATTCTCTAAACACCTGTTCGAATGAGAATTACCAAATGGTTAATAATGAGAGACAGATGTCTCAAGAATCCAATCTTTCCACATTAACTTAATCCAGTCACGCCTTTGATCTGCAAAGTTCCCACACATTCGGATTGTTGTAAATCTGCATAACTACTTTTACACTCATCAATGGTTCCACTATAAGAACCTTTAATCACTGGAACCTTTTGAATGCATAAAATGCTCTTTGGATTAATAAAACATTCTTCACACACATAAAAAAGGTTCTTTTAAGAACAGTTCCCTGAATGGCTCTTTGGGGATTCCAAAATGGTTCTTTAGTTGCATCAATCAATACAAACCCACCTTTTATAATCTACTTTCAATTAACAGCACATGGCAGAACAGAACGTTGTGATAATGTGATGGCGATTTCGCTAGTCTGCAGGTTAAAGCTGACAGATTCCACAGAAAACAAGATAGTGTATTATGGTCACACACTACGATTTTCTAGCTTCAGGCATTGATTCTATCCAGTTGGAAGATATCAAACATGTTTGATATTTTCAGCTGATTTTAGAACACATTTGTTTTCATTTGTCGTGCGTCTCCTTGCAACAAGGCGCACGTTTCTGCGTGAGTTTGTTGTGATCGGAACAACTTTAAAGTCTGGTAGTTTATGATACTCGATCGCCAAGTGTTTTAAAAATCTGTTCAGATTTTAGACGTCGTTTAGCGTATTCCAGCCTTAAGGGGTTCAGAGCAGTTAGATGTTAAAGGTTGTAATAATATTCAGGGTGATTACTTACTGGCTCAAATCAGAAGAGCCGATCCCATGTTTATTGCTGAATTTACATGCAAGGGTGGCACAGATACACTTCTGAAGTGGTATTTATTGTCTTTACACAAGGTGCTCATGTATGCATAATTGTATGCATTGGTACTAATGGCTAAAATGGCTCAAAGCAAACAGCATTACATCTTCACACAGAACAGCCTTAATTTAGCTGTGAAAAGATGGCTATATGACATTCTGCTTCTCAAATATTACATTAGTAACTCTTTCAATGCCATTCTTAATGTCAGGGATATTTTGTTTACTCTTTTTTATCATCCACAATGAAAGTTTGAAGACTGGCAGAAGACTCTGAAAAGTAATAGCTCACTCCAATTCGATCCTGGTAGCATAAACGGTGCAAGTTCAGCCCGTGTTTAATACTTGGGGTTTGGTCAAGTCACTAGCTCTAAGTATGAGCAATAGCCTAGTAAAAGTCATGCGTGCCTTAGCATGCAACACTAATAAATCCAGTTTGCAAGCTCACATGTGGCACAAGAAATATCTACATTTCAACAGCAAAAACACAGCGTGTCAGCTGTAAAATTCTGCACTACTATCCAACAGTAGCGATAAATGCCTTGCTGCTATTATGGCCAAGAAGCACTCATTTAAGAAATTATAAGGTTTTTTTTTTTTTTTGATTGCACCTATTAAAATCAAGCCAACATGTAAACAAAAACGCAGTGGGCTGGTAATTCTGGCACTAACAAGGCCACGATTATGTGGCACAGTCTGCCATTTGAGAAAAGAGTGGGTGAGAACAGTAGGGATAGTAACAGACAGTGAAAAAAACATTAATTGGCCTACATGAATTTGGAGTAATGTCGTTTTAGAAACCAGAAGCATGAGGACAATGATTGTCCTTATGCCTCTGGCTTCTAAAAATGCAGCAGTCTAAAAGTGTCCAGCAGAGTCTTAACATATTGGCCAAAAGATCGGTCGGTTTTATTAACACCAAGCCAGTTTCTTTTTAAACGTTTCATAAAGGTCTGTCAGTTGCACTCTGAGCCACATCTATCAGGCAGTGATTTGAGCAGGCCAAACTGCACTCCTGTGCACATGAGGAATCAATTAGTGGTTTGTGTTCATCTGGGCTATTTTCTTCCCAAGGTTTTTTTTTTTTCTTTTTGTTAAATTTTCATTTGGTGGTTTTCACTTTTTCTCTGCATATGAAAGATTGCAAATGAGCCTTGTAGGTGCGCAAGAATGTTTAAAAGATCTCTCTGTCACATTTGCCAGTGTTTCTAAAATAAAATATTAAAATAAATGTTAAATGAAATAACATTTAAATATTAGATGGAAAAATTCAAACGAATCATTCAAAAATGTGGCTTCGGCAATTAACTTAAATAAAAAATAATAACCCTGACACTTGCACAAGACAAACCCTGAATATCTATTTAATAAATGTGAGAAACAACAGTCTCTACATCCTGTATCTCAGCTGAAAATCTTCAGATAGGTGGAGCTTGAGACCAGAGAAATGAGTCCAGTGAGACTTGTAGGACAAGAGAATCATACAGTCTGTAAAACTTTATAAACAAAGAGGACTTATTTTGCCGGAAACATTGGGAACATTGAGCACATTAAGAGTCACAATGATATGAGAGAGAGAAAGTGACAGGGAAAAGAACAGCAGAGATGCAGGCATAACATCAGATTTGTAAACTAAAAAAGAGAGAGAGAAACCAATCTGGATTTGGCCTGCATGGTTACTTTGAATGTCAGAGCCAACCCATGTCCCAAATTACATTCCCTTACTCCCATATCGTTTCCCTAAACGTTCAGCTCTCACATTCTCGTTAATGCAACCCATATGCAAAAATGTGTTTATCAAGCTATCAAGCCATTCTAAACAACAAAAAAGTCTTGTTTGCACAAAAGAAACATCATATAAACATCTCATATCTTATTTCACAAGCATTCAGTAAATATAGGCATAACAACTCGAATTTATGGTAATGCACAAAATGTTAAATTCCAGAATTAAACTACTTTAAGCCAGTGCATTTGCAACCAAATTAAAGATAAGAACCTAAGACCATTGAACAGAGGGAATGTGGTTACAATAGTGCACTAGTAAATTGCTTACCGCAGCACATACTGTAACTTAACCATGTTACATTGTCGCATAAACCCATTGTGTAGATTTTTAATGTGCAATTAAGGTGTCATTTTGCATATAGTTGGCACTCATACTCAACAATAAGCTAAGGAAGATTGTGGTTTATTGTGACACAAAGGCAGGCCAGCTCAAGTGCATTGCATTGTGGGATGCTGAACTGTTTTCCTGTCTAAAACATAAAAGAAACAAATAATTCACACTTTCAAGAACAATGCAGAACAAAGTCAAACAGCTTGGACTGATTATGAGCCCCGAGCAAAAGTATATGCAGAATCTGCAAGCCCAAATAAAAGAAAAGTGTTCAAATAAATAAAAACCCGAAAAATAAACGAATCACAGATGAGCGACTGCATCTCAAACGTGGTTTACAAAACCATATGCTCCGTGCAAAACAGTTATCTGAACCAAGTATGTGAAAGGTTCGGTATCTACTGCCAATCACTGAGTATGCAAAACCTTGGGATAAATCTGGCTTTGCACACGTCTAATATTAGAACATTTGTTTTCATTTTGAGCCATGATATAACAATATAACGATAAATGAAAGTATCATAAACCCTGTGTGGTACTTCTCCACTTCTCTTCGCCCACCTCTCGCTGCTCTCTTTCCTGTCAGCGTTGCGTTGCACCGCTCATGGCTACGGCGGCACTTCCTGTACGGTACTGTCCGCCCCTGCATCTTCATTCTTACTCACAAACACAAATTCTCACCTCCCACAACGAGACAAACAGCAACAGAAAACCTGATACAAACTCCTTCAAAGTTTATATGTAGAAGAAAGAAATATTAATTAGCTGAGATGCTTTCTTGCATTTCTCCAAACAAATTCATCAGTTATGTTTATTTGATTCGACTCTAGCTAGTCGATCCAAATTTTCCATATGAAATTTTTCGTCCAGGCCAATTCTGATCTGTTACTGTTATGCAGTCAATTGAGTTATGAATCTCAAAGCATAGCAGAAACGTAAGCACTAAACAGACGAGAAAGATTAATGAGAAATTCATAACCTACATTGTAAAAAAAGAAACAAAACTACTGGAGCGCATATTACAAGAAGCGCCAATTCCATTTTACTTTAGAGTTTCGGCTTTAATACAGCGTGTTACTTGGAATTTCTTGTAAAATTTACACGAAATTTATGAGAACTACAACCTATTTAGCGTATGTAGGAGTTTCAAGATACTATTAAGGTCAAAGTAATGTCATGAAGTAAGTCTCATGAATTACCAGCCGGTGCAAAACTATTTAAAATATATGAATCACATTTCAGGAAGCACAAGGAAGTAGTTTTATTTCAAGCTGATTTCTGTGTAAATCTAAACCAGTTCTTAAATATACTGATTCCAAATCTATACGTTGACAAACCGCTTCCACAACAACACACATTTTTCGATACAAAGGTTAAACCAAAATCTCTGGTGTCGACACCATGTCATCTTGCCAATCACTGCAGTTGCACCAGTTTTCTGATATCTCTGGCAATTATCTCTTCTGACATGATGCAGACTTTTAGGCACTTGAGACAGACGGACAGAGAGCCCATCACAAAAAGACAAGCTGGGAGAAATTAAGCATCTGTGGTAAAGTAGTGATGCCAGAGGGCTTCCTGCATGACATTTACTGCTCTCCACAGGCCCAGCATGTTACCAAACAGTAAACAAAACAAAAACACATGCGGTGTCACTGCTACAGACAACCATTCAACATGGAAAACCTACACTGTTAGCAATGTCACAAACTACAACTCCCATTATAACCAACAAAGCTGTCTAGACACCAAATACACTATGGCAAGCAGTTTATACATTTACTCATTAAAAGCAGAGGTGTGGACTCGAGTCATGTGACTTAGACTCGAGTCATGAATTTAATGACTTTAGACTCAAAATATAAAAAGACTTGCAACCCAACTTGGACTTTAACACAAATAACCCGTGACTTTCACTTGGACTTGCGCCTATTGACTTGTAAAGACTTGCTACTTCCCATAAAAAGCCCAAAGATAAAAAGTATGTTGACACGGAGCACTCTATCTCTCTGCGTGTATGTGTGACAGAGAGCATGCGCCCATTCAGCACGACATCCAATCAAAGTACCGTAGATTCTTTAGATTCGACTGCATCCAACGTGACGACAAGCAGTTTTACATCATTAGAGACGGTGCTGCAGCGACTGAAAGCAAGAGCGATCATAACGCGCATATGGAAGCATCAGCTGTCAAACCGCCTCTAATGATGTAGAACTGCTCCATTACGGAGCT
>JAUCMU010000125.1:7910048-7928598 GCA_032275025.1 Enteromius treurensis | reverse complement strand
ATACTAAGTATATGTTACATCCTGCTAAAATGTTTTGGGACAACATGTACAAATATAAAAATGGGTATTTGTTTTATCCATCTGTACTTTTGACTTTTTTTATTTTATTTTAATGTTAATTTAATTCAGTAATGAAAAGGTGTTACTGTTGTTTAATTTTGTACAATTTAGTTTTAATTAGTTGTTGCTAGATCGCACTGTATATACTGTGTCTCAGTTGAGAAATACAGATTTCAGCATTATTAGTAATCTGTGTGTCCATTTTCCTTAATAATAAGCAAGTTGAGTCAAACCACTTACATATCTTATCGTGATCGCAAATCGCAATTTTGATCTTAATAATCGCACATTTTTCCCAAATCGTGCAGCCCTAGTGTAAAGTATAAAGTATTTACATTGTAACTCCTCAGGAACTGCCCACTTAATGTAAAGTGTAACATTCTGGACACCAACCACAATTTATGTGTAAAGCCTAATTTTCTGCCCGATGCTGTGTGACATCAGAGTAATTGCATGCTAAATCCATGCCAGTTGTCTATTTTAATAAAAAGTGTAGCACTTTATTTATCAAAAAGTGTTGTTACCAATGTCCTGTTACACATTTGTACTTACACACACCATTCTGAGAGTTGTAACATGTGTGAAGTTACAGAAATATTACAGCTGTAGATCCTATGTACCAGTGTGTGCTTACACTGTGGTTACGTACTACATTCACATCTAGTTACTATGGAAGTACACAGGTATTAGGGACACTTAATATAAAGTGGGACCAAAAATGAATTAAGACTTACTTGTGACTAGCCAAGCAATGACTTTGTCCCACCTCTGATTATTAAAATTATCTAGAATTATGCAACTGATAATTATGCTAAAAATACTAGTAATTTGGGTTGGGCAATATGACCTAGAATTCACATGGCAATATTTTCCATTGTCCAGATGATATCAATATTATATCATGATACGAGATGTATTATGCTACCTAAAGCAAGTGTGCAAAAGAAAAACAGCAAATGGACTGAAAGAACATGCAAGTTGACTCTCTGACAGCAGATGGCGTTTGTGGAACAATCTCAATATATAGCGCTTCCTGTTTTAAGCGCTGTAAACAAAGCTGTTCTGTGCAGCGCTTATGAACACAGAGGTAAGAAAAAGAAAACCCCATGTTAACTTTTCTGAAGACATTTCCTTTCAAAGATTCATTCATATTAACCCCCTGCCACTAATTCAATATTTCAATTTTTTTCCTATATTTGGTGCACTGTGAATGGTGATCTTGCGCTGCTCGCTACAGTTTTTCTCTCTTTTTGTCCATTTTAAGCGTCTCTATCCTGTGTGATATTTCCCCACAGATTACATTTTGGGAAATTATTATAATACAGTTAGTGAGTGGTTCAGGAATGAGGCAAAATACATTTAAAAGCTGATTGTGTGTTTGGAACAAAAACCATCAGATTCTGATTTATATTGGTTTTAATTATCCAAGCAGTAATGACTGCGACATAAACATGTATACCTCTAAATACCTATAAACCTTTCTTTGTTTGTCCATTAAATGAAATTCAATTGTAGCAGTTTTAATTTTACGAGTAAAGTGCTTAATTAAATGATATTTAAATGATACATATGAACTGAAAAGCACATCTGTGACTAGTAAGGATGAAATGCTACTAGCAAATATCAAGATATATAACAGGCTAGTAAACAAAAAATATTTTTCCTTTAATTTATTTTATTAGGTGTTAAAATGGCTTGCCATATGGTGTCAGAAACGCAGTAGGGAAAAGACAGTGTGAGTTAACTATGAAGGCCAACAGAGGAAGTGAGACTTGGATTGCTTGGATCTTTTTTGTTTTGTACGCAATGGAACTGTGGCTGTTGTTGTGGGCATGTCATTGAGGTCTGCATGACAACAGAACTTAAACGTGCAAACAACATACTAGTGCTCGCGATTAATCACATCCAAAATAAAAGCTTTTTATTTTTTTAATCTTTACATAATAAATGTATGTGTAATGTGCATATTGATTATGTATATATAAATACAAACACATGCAAGAGAATTTATGTTATGTTTAAATATTATGTTTATTCAAATACAAGAATATAATATGTAAGAATATAAATGTATATACATATTTTCAAGATATATATATATATATACTGTGTGTCTTTATATATACATAATAAATGTGCACAGTACACACACAAATATTACGTGAACGAAAACCTTTATTTGTGATGTGACAGCACTAACAATAAATAAAACAATCGCCTAGATTATTAATTAATGTGATATCTCCTAAAGACTAACAAACAATCTTTTGAGGGTAAAATTACAACAGCTTTTCCAGATATCTAGCAGGTTAACAAACATTGAATACACAATAGCAGTTTTGACTGCTACTTTGAAATCATTTGTCAGTTAATCACCTAATTAATTGTACATTTTTTTCCTTTTTAATGTCAGTGCTCTCTCTTAAGCCTAGCATAGTGTATTGTTCTCTCAGCCCGGGCAAGCCAGCAGTCCGGTTTTAGAGGAGTTTTGTGCACATTTCAACTATTTAGACTTCCCAACAACCAGTTTGTCTGACCAGGCCAGGAGACCAGCTAAGACCAGTTCAGGCTTGTTTAAAATGCTGTCTCGTCGTCAAATAATCTTAACTTGCCAGTTTTAATACAGCAACAATAACTATAGTAACGTTAGCTACATGTTGCAAGAAACTTTGTTACTATAACATTTGTTTGGCTAGGGAAGTCTGATAGTGTCGGTAACTGTCTGTTACACTCTGAAGTTGTCACACACTTCAAAATATTTCATAATAAACAGGTATTTTGACAGAAATACTTAGATAAATAAGTATTTTGACAGTAAACTAAACTAACGTTACACATTGATAACGTAATGGTTTCACTGGCACAATTACAAATGTACACTCAAAATGTTGTTGCCAAAAAGTTTTGCTACAACTAGTTAGTTAGTTTTACAACAATAAACCTCATTAGTTTATAGTGTATACCTATATTACATAGACATAAACGTGGTAAGTGACAAGACCAATCGTATTTATTAACTTACCGAGACTATTCGTAGATCCGTCCATGTCTGAGTCAAACACTTCTTACAGATCTCTCAAATATTGTTTCATACTAGTATACCCCATTGGCACAAACGCAATACGTATCTCCATATATGCTGTCAACAGCATTGCCGAGAGCTGGCGGGACGCGCGTGGAGGAGCCACTGAGGATAGCAGAACTTGCTGTAACTGTAAAATCACGAATCCAGGAAATGAGCACAGTCTCTCTCTATCGCGTGAGGCAAGTGCAAGAATTTACGGGCTGGATTTACTCCAGGAACCGCGTCCATGCAACTTAAAGCTGATTGAGAGCATGCGATTTCTAACTGCACGAAGCGAAACTGAAATAAGTCGCGCTACGCTGCTCCTGTATGTATTCCCCCTCCGAAACCCCGGATAAAGATAAAGTAAAAACTGAACTTTGACAGCTACAGCTGTCATTTACCTCTTATACCTCTCTGCCATCTAGCGCTGATGTCGTGAATAACACACCCATCCCGGAACCAACGTGAGCTTAACCTTCTTCGTAGCGTTTCTGGGGGGAAGTTGAAAAAGGATGCACCAGGAAACAAACCGGTGCATGTTTGAAGGAGACTTGACAGCGGAATGAGATATAAGTAGACTGCGTGATCGTGAGTCTTGACTAATTATTATTTCTTATTTAT
Organism: Enteromius treurensis; assembly: GCA_032275025.1. Classification (NCBI taxonomy): domain Eukaryota; kingdom Metazoa; phylum Chordata; class Actinopteri; order Cypriniformes; family Cyprinidae; genus Enteromius; species Enteromius treurensis. The sequence goes on along the minus strand of JAUCMU010000125.1, from coordinate 7,924,850 downwards.
CTTAAGCATGTGAGTATTTTTATTGTATAGCATAGTCAAATTTCTGCAGTAATGAATGTCACACTGAAGTGATTAACGTATCAATATAATTACTCTGAAGTTTCTTATTACATTATATTTTAATAATTACTCTATGATAGATAGATAGATAGATAGATAGATATTCATTGCATAAATGACATAAAAAAACAATATCCACACCCTCTGTTATTGTCCCTTGTATTCTTTCCAGGCTGGTTTCAGCACATTTGTAATTCATCTGCTGTGGTTTGTGATGTCATAATCATGAATGCCCCTCGTCATCTGTTGCGGATCCAGTGTATTGGGTGCGTTGCACGTTTTTTGGGGACACCTGTACAGCGTGTGATCCTACCTGCTGGAGCACATCTGAAAACCTCTGGATCACAGCACAGCTTTGGCCAGGTACATGCTAACCTCTGAATAATGCCGCTTTACTGACTGTCAGTGCCTGTATTAATGCCCTGTGTTTTTCTGTCCAATTTTCCTAAGCTTCTGAGGCCATTCCACTGCAGTGCAATATGCTCCACGAGTCGTCCAAGCCAGACCCAGCTTGAAAATACAGAAGATAAGACGCTTAATAAAGACAAAAGTTTAGTCACACATGACGATTTATTTGAGCGAGCTGGTAGAGACTCAAAGACCAAGGCTGATTTTAACAGGGTAGTGGATGTTTTCAACAAGAAGGACATTCGACGAAGAGGCCACGTGGAGTTTATTTATGCTGCCCTGAAGAAGATGCCAGAATTTGGAGTAGAACGAGACCTCACTGTTTACAACAAACTTCTAGATGTGTTTCCAAAAGAGGTGTTTGTGCCACGGAACTTCATTCAGAGGATGTTCAACCACTACCCACGGCAGCAAGAGTGTGGAGTACAGCTGCTGGAGCAGATGGAGGTCTATGGTGTGTGTTTGCGTTCTTGTAGGAGAGAAAGAAATATGGACGCATTGCTTTAATTTTAATTTGTTTTCTTAATTTTTCCAGGTATCATGCCGAATGTAGAGACCAAGGTTTTACTGGCTCAGATATTTGGGGAAAAGAGTCATCCTATGAGGAAGTTCCAGCGTATCATGTACTGGTTTCCCAGATTCAAGCATGCAAACCCCTTCCCCATCCCACATGTTCTCCCCAGTGACCCAGTAGAGCTCGCGCGATTCAGTCTTGCCCGGATTGCAGATAACCTGGATGCTAAAATAACAATCTATCAGGTGACTACTGAATCTACAGTTTAAAGCAGCATTATACTGTTCAAAAGATTGGGGTTAGTAAGATTTTTTAAAAAGGTTTTTGAAAGAAGGCTTTTATACTCAGGCCCAAAGCTGCATTTATTTAAAAAAAAATAAATAAAAATTACTACAATTTAGAAATATTACTACAATATACTAGAACCGTTTTCTATTTTAATATATTTTAAAATGTATTTTTTTTAATGAATTAAACTTTTTTTTTTTTTTGCATTAATTGTAATGCAAAGCTGATTTTTCATCATCCATAACTTTTATTTTCAGTGTCACATGATACTTAAGAAATCATTCTTACTGATCGTGGTTAATTTATTAATTTTTGTTTTGTGGAAAATGTATAATTTTTCCATGATTAAAAAAATAAACTACAATTTAATAATAAAACAATAATTTAATAATAAGTTAAACATCAATTATTTTTAAAGTCGAAAGAAAGTCTATCTATGTTTCTAGCTAGCTATCCTGCAATTTATCTATTGTGCACATTTATTTGTATAAATATAAATGGACATGTGCATTTCGGTCTGATAAATGTGCTTTGTTCTACACATTGCAGTATCCGTCAACAGACATGACAGAGACTGGTGAAGAAGTTATTCGTCCCCATATTGTAGGTATGTAGCTTTTACCATTACTGATAATTAAACTTAATAATATTCTGGGTTAAATGTATGTTATGTTTATCTCATCTGCACCTCACAAAACAAGAACTCACAACTAAGTTTGTATGCAGTTTGGTGTTCTGTATCTCACTTGTGTAGTATTTTTGTAGTTTTTTTTTTCTTTCTTCTTCTTCTTCAATACTGTTTGGTGAGAAGAAAGAGCACATAAAACAAAACTCATTGTATGTTTTATCTTATCAGGTATTCAAAGCCCAGACCAGCGCTCCCTTCTGGCCAAACACAATCCCCACAGGCCTGTGTTTGTGGAAGGCCCGTTTCCTCTATGGCTCAGAAAGACCTGTGTTCATTATTACCTACTCAGGGCAGACCTTATTCCACCTGAGGAAAAGGTACAGTAACTGGGCTAATGGTAGAATTTAGTAACTGGGCTAATGATGGTATTTAAGTCAATCAGAGTGATTTCTGAAGGATCATGTGACACTGGAAACCAGAGTAATAGCAGCTGAAAAGCCAGCTTCGCCCTCATAGGAATAAATGACATTATAATGTTACTGTTTTACTATAGTTTTATTAAGATAAATACAGCCTTATTGAAGATAAGACTTCTTTCAATAAAACAAAAAATCCCAATATACTTAATTATACTTCAAAGAATACAACAAAACCTAATAAATAAATGAATACTTATTCTATTACTAATTCTTAAAGAATCCAGATTATGTATTAGCATCTTCTATTCTTGTAGGTTGAGGAAGAGTTTGACTCTGAGATGACTGGTCCAGAGCAGAGTCTCTTCTACCCTCAGCGAGTGGAGCTCGATCTGGAAAGAGACATGGGTGATGATTTCAGTTTCAGTGTGGATGATGGTGAGACTCGTACTGCTTTGTCAACATGGTTTGAATAAACGGTCACCAGACACATACAATGATGTCCGTTCATTTGATCCTGCAGTGGAAGAGGGGCCGGTTTACGCCATGTGTATGTCTGGTCAGGGAGACCAGGCTACCCTGTCTCAGTGGATTTCTGGTCTACAGGAGACCTGTCCCATATTAGGCCAGATCCCCACAGTGTTTCGTCTGGATTCTGGACACAGAGAACTGCAAACCCCGGCGCAGGAGGCTGACGCTGAACAAATTATCGAGGAGGAGCCACTACAACCACAAAGAGTGAAACAGTGACATCTTATATGATGAAACTTATATTTAATGTAGTGACCTGATACTGATTTATGTCTTGTCTATTACACACTATTTTTGAGTTGAGATCTGTCTAAATTATGCAGAGTTGCTCTATAAAGTGTAAATAGGGCATAAACTGATTTGGCAGTGTCACATAAAACATACATTTCTCCAATGTTTAGATTCTGTGGGCATTTGCTAATATAATTGTTTTAAGTTGAAAGGTGGTTCAGCACAATTTTAGTTTCACCATTCTAAAGGTCTGTTTACAGCAATCATGATAGCTAAAATAATAATAATAATATTATCAGTTTGTTACACTGCTGTAAAGGGTGATCTATTTAAGTCCACTGAAATGAATGCAGACGAGATCAACATCAATGTCTCCAGGTGAAAAAAATTTTCATATTCCCTGCTGCTGTAACGTTAACAGTTTTATTAAAATGCTACGCATTTAGCCCTACGTCTGGTTTTATATTGTTTATCTACAGTAGTTTACTGTTTCACTACTGTTCAAAAGTTTGGGATCAGTACATTTATATTCTTTCTTCTTTGAAAGAAATGAATACTTTTATTAATCAAGGATCTATTAAATGAACAAAAAAGAAAGTCATCGCATAGATTTACAGATCACTGAAGACTGGAGTAATGATGCTTTGTATCCCAGGAAAAAATTACATTTAAAAATATATTCACACAGAAAAAAAACAGTTATTTTAAATTTAAATAATAATTGAAAAGTATTACATTTTTTTTCTGGATGTTTAATCTAATAAATGCAGCCTTCATGAGCAGAAGAAACATCTTTATAAACCATTAAATATCTTACTGACCTCAAATTTTTGAGCGGTAGTGTATATTAATTAAGGAATAAACATGGGATCAGTTTTCTGAGCTAAGTGTTCAAGATCCAAGTCCAGCTGCACTGTCTAAAAAAAAACACTCCCTCAAAGACTAATATGTTTGTTCGTCTGGATTAGACCTACAGTACATGTAAGCTGTAGGCTACAGCAAGTCTGCTGTTACTGTAAGTGGTTAAATCAGAAATGAATTTGAACTTTCATAGAGCCAAATTCCCAAACTTCTATCCCACACAAAGGTCCTGAGGTCTGCAGGTCATGAGGAAAGCAATCCCAGCAAAACAAGACCAAATATGTAGTTGCGCTTAAGCGATGTTTAATTCCTCCAAGCTAATGTGCAGAAATGATGTACACTTACTGGAAATGTTTGGTGTTGTTATTGCTGCTCAAATGGGGGTGTCTGAGGGCGAAGGTTTACTTCCAAGTGTATCTTACGCAGATGCAGTTTCCGAACTTTAAAATAGAGACATAAAACAGGAGGACAACGGGAGACAAGAAGTCTGCAAGCACTAGTTTATTATATACCTTTAGGAGTTATGCAAGCAGCTGGGACAGGTCTTTATTATATTTAGTGACATGTTTGCCTTGTTGATTCAGCCCTGTTGTGCACTCTCAATTAATGTTGTCATTAAAGCCAAATGCATGCTCGGAGTTTCAAATATTTTGCTTGATCTATGGAGTAATATAGTGGCGAACGACAATAATCATAAAACAAGAATCATTTGTTGTGACGCATTTCACTCAGTTTTATGAGAATATGAGTCAAACCACGACAGGCCATAATAAAAGTGGCCCTGACACACTTTTTGTAGTACAGGGAGCATAGATCTTTTGTGTAATCACGTGATTAACCAGCTCTGAGTAGCAATGAACAAACACTGGAGTTGAGTTTATAGTGTGTTTTCGTGCATCTGAAGTCAACGAAACCAAATGAGGTCAGCTGAACATTTTCATTTATTGCCGCAGATCTTCCCGACCAAAGCCAGAGTCATACTCTACATTGGGTTTGTTGTTTTCTCATCACGTGTTTAGTTTCACCTTTGCCCTTATCCAATGAATCCGCCATTGCTTCATGAGTGTTATGGTACAGGAAATGAAGAAGACACAAGGATTATCTACTTTGTGTAGCAATGTGGCTTACTACTAATATAACACTTTTGATTTCGCCTGTCATTGTTTAAATTCTGTAGTGGCTGCTGCTGGAAAGCTGGTGGTATGCCAGATAAAACACTTACATGGTGTACTTCCTTTCACGGCCTTGTTTTCATGAACTCTTTGGATGATGTTCACACACAAAGTAAATGAAGTGTAATGGAAATGCGGACACGTTGGAGCAATTCGAAAAAATGCAAATTGAGCCATTGCAATCAAATACGCTTTTATCTGACATGTGTTTTAGGTTCTTACGACACCCTTTTTGTGTTCAGATATTCGTGTACATGATACACATTAATTATAGACAGATCGTCTGATTTGGATGATCTAGGGTTGATTTGATTGGTACCTGTGGTATTTTAGGGAATTTCAGAGTTAAACATAGTACTTCTAAATGTCACTTCCTTCTAGGAGAACCAGTCGGGTTAGCAAACAGCATTGACACAGGCTTTATTTAATTACAGAAAGCATTATTTAATATGACATTGATTCAAATCATATCCCTAGATTAGACCAGCTCTTAAGTCTAAGACCCTCATAACCTGTACTTACGGCGCAATAAGAAGGATTTGTAAGGTGAGAAAAAGAGGAAACAAAGCACGTTCTGGAACGCTATTGTTTGGGTTCTTAGCAACTTTGTTTGTTTGTGTGTTTGTGTGTTTGAAGTTTTGAATTAAAATGGAACTAAATATTAGTGTTACAATATTTAAGTTTGAAACTCATTTGAAACTGTACTCCCCCTCTCTCTCTCTCTCTCTCTCTCTCTCTCTCTCTCTCTATATATATATATATCTACTACCAGTAAAACAATAAGATTTTCTACTATTTATTTGATAAAAAATGCAGGAAAAAAAATTTTATATTGTAAAATATTAATACAATTTAAAATAGCAATTTTCTATTTTAATATACATTCAAATTTAATTTATTCCTGTGATGCGCAGCTGAATTTTCCGCATCATTACACCAGTCTTCAGTGTTACATGATCCTTCAGAAATCATAATAATATGCTGAGTAACTATAAGTGTTGGAAACAGTTGTGCTGCTTAATATTTTTTGGGAATCTGTGATATTTCTTATAGGATTTTTAAATAAATAAAACATTAAAAAGCAACCCATTTATTTTAAATAGAAATCCTTTCCAACAATATACAGTACCATTCAAAAGTTTGGGGTCAGTACATTTTTATTTATTTATTTATTTTATTTGAAAGAAATTAAAACTTGAGTCACCTCTTCAGCTAGGATGTGTTAAATCGATAAGAAGTGATGCCAAAGATTTATATTGTTAGAAAATATATTTATAATAAATGCTGTTCTTTATAATATTTTATTCATAAAAGAAAAAAAGTATTGCAATTTCCCCAAAAAATATTTGCCATCACAACAATGATAATTCTAATAATAAATCAAATATCATGTGACACTTTAGACTGGAGTAATGACTGACAGAAATTCAGTTTTGCATCACAGAAATAAATTATATTTGAAAGTATATTAAAAGAGAAACCAATTATTTTAAATGATAATAATATTTCACAATATTACTTTTTTCTCCTGTATTTTGGATCAAATAAATGCAGCCTTGATGAATATAAGAGACCCCCCAGGGGGGGGTAAGATAATGTTTTTTTTATTTGTTTTAATCATTTTGTTAAGCTGTAATTTTAGGACAAATATCCTGGAAAGGAATAATAGGAATTTTCTGTTAGAAACTAGTGACTCATTCGTACTTATTAGAGAGTAATGCACACACACACACACACACACACACACACACACACAGTACAACCAGACTGTATTTTACATAAAATCCTCTGTCGCCGACAGGACTGTTCTTCAATAAACATGCACGAAGTCAAGATAACCGAACACACGCACATCGAATGGAATATCTCCAATGAGAATGGAGTGTGCATCTGTGTTGCAGTGAAACCTGAAATCTGTGGAATCCAAACACAGAGCAGATATTTAAACACTACCATCCCTCCACCTACAGGTACCCTGCATGATAACCAACAAACATCTCATATTAAATGCTTTTTGGTACTTTGCACATTTTTTTTTTAATTCCATAATTGATTTTAAGGCATTGATGTATTTTATTTTATTACACGTTTTGATATTATTGGAAACAGAAGAAGCAATCCTTTGATGCACTTTACTTGACAATAAAGTCATAAGATGAACAGTTCTTGTGTATATATATATATATATATATATATATATATATATATATACACTGTATATATACACACACACACACTCCTACAATAAACATTATAGAGGTTGCTATCCAAAATATATTTTCAAGATTTTTTCAAGTTTTTAATTTAGCTGCATACACTTTAAATATTTCAGATTATTTTAGTAAATAAATGTTAGTTTTATTGCAGCAGTATTGAATATGCGTTATTTGCTATTTTTGAATTAAAATGTGCAATATCTGTGTTTGAGTGATCCTGCTTTGTTAAGGAACTCAAGCATTAGGATTCACTTCTTACATAATCCACAGATTCACTATAAATTCATATTTTAAAATTGGGGACTGATTTGAAATCTCCATTTATTTCAGTGACACTGGTGAAAAATATGGGCTATGAGTATTCCCATGGCAAGCTGAAGTGCACTTGGAGTCCTGTTGATGAAGTCCAAGACCTTGGTTTTTATTACTGGTATGTAACTCTTGTTTCTTACCATTCTTTTGTATATTTCCATTTCATTTGTTGTTTATATTTCTTTCAGCCATGCATTGATTGTTCACCTGTGCATTTCAGGTCACATCATAATAACACAGTAATAAAGTGCAATGATATGAAGACTGGAGAATGTGTCATACACGATACAGGTCTCAAGGGCATAACGACAAACATGTTCTACCTGTTCAATGGCACTTATGAGGGTAAACCTGTAAACAACACTTTCATGGGTGAACAGCCAGGACATTACGGTAAACATGCTTCTTTTTTCCATTCACAGAAAAGTAGTTAAACAGTCAAATATATCATGTTGTGAGTTGTCATTTTCATAACAGCTAATTATTTGAGAAAAAATGTAGTTATGTTTAGGGTTGCCACTAACGTCTTTTTATTTCGATTAATCTAATGATGAGGTTATCGATCGATTGACTAATCGTACTTAAGAATATTTTATTAAACTATATTTTATTAAACCAAATGACATCCAAATTTCTATGAAATCCTTTTTTAAAGCAAAAGTAGAGTTCAACATGGAGTCTATCAGAGTATCATAGTGTAGAAAGGACATATCCACAAGTTCTAGTGATAAATAAAATATATAAAACTTTACCAGAATTTATTTAGGAGAAAAATTTAAGTGTGCAGTATTAATAAGAAAAGGACTCTATAATTAGAATGATTTTTTTATTGATGATAAAAATAGATGTAAGTGAACAATAGCCTTTAAAATTACTTAAAATATAATAGATATGGCAAAAATTTGTTCAAATTAAGTATAAAAGCAAGAAATCATATTGTTTTATTGAACAAAACTGTCCAAATTAGTGTTGTCTAACAATTAATCGCATCCAAAATACGTTTTTTTACATAATATATGTGTGTGTAATGTACATATCTATTATGTATATACAAATACACACACATCCACGTATATGTTCAAGAGAAATTTATATGTAATATATATATGTAAATATTTTCAAGACATAATATATGTGTGTCTAATGTATATACATGCTGTAATTATACAAGTAAAAACATTTTTGCAATAAATCGTTTGACAGCACTAGTTAAAAATACATACATTACGCATTAAAACAAAGGCCTGCAGGGGGCGCCAGCAACCTGGTGATTCAGTTTACTAAGTTTGGGGAAAATTGTATAGTTGAATAAATTCCTAGTTATGACAAACTCTATATCTGCAAGAGACGAGAGAACAGCTGTTAACTTTTCACAATTGCCTCTGAAGTCTTTTTTGGGGGGGATTTCTTTGCAGTGAAACTAAGCAAACCTCAACTTAGGATTGAGAAAAAAGGGCAGGACCTCTATTTCAAGACGGAAACATCAGGTTTAGATGAGTTTTATAAAGACTGCTACTGGTTCAACTACACATACAGCGTATGCGATAAGGTAAGTCATGTTGCGTATTTTTATATTTAATAGTATAAGATCAGGTTGTTAAGTATTATAAGTCGCGGTAAAGCTTTGAATGCACGTATGTTATGTTGCCTTGACAGAGCTATTATAGTGCTATGTAGTGTAGTGCATAATGCCATGTTAAACAAGACTCAGCTTATTAAATTCTACAGTTTCTCATCCTATATGTTTCTGTTTATTGTGTTTACAGGTTACACCAGCAGAAGATCCCATAACACAATCCAATCCGTATAAAGTGCAATATGACTCAAACTGCAAGTACAAAGCCAGAGTCCAGGTCATCTTCGCAAAACATTGTGGTAAAGGGCAGAGTGACCCGAGTGATGAGGTGGAATACGGTACGTCTGTGACTTGCAAAAGTTCAACTATGATTATCACTTTTTTGTGTACTTTTGTGTACTTTTGATTTTGTGTACTGAATGAGCACTGAGCTTCGTCCGAACTGATTGCTTTCTGTTTTTAACTGTCTTAAACCTATTTTAAATAAATCATTTTAATCAATCAAGGCATTTGTGCCTTTTTTATGTTGGTATCATTGTTTTTATAATTTGTTCTATTTTCTTCTTTGTTTTATTATTGCTTTTATGATTATTCTACTCCTTTTATGTAAAGCACCTTGAATTACCATTGTGTAAGAAATGTGCTATATAAATAAACTTGCCTTGCCTTATACCAATAACCATAACAAATACCTAACAGTAATGATAAAACAATAACAAAAAAATTATTTTGAATTAGCAAATAGCAAAACAATTAATCCTTTAACAGTAACTGCATATTTTATTCATGCTGCAATGCATGAAGATTATTTGTTCAGACAACTGTGTTTGACTAGTTGGGGTAATTGTGTTGGTCTGACAAGGGTTTTAATGTAGTTGAAAGAATTTAACTTTTTATTTATATTTTTATTTGAGACTCATTATTATTTGAGTTCCATTTTTTTTACAGTTTACAGTATTTACATAGCAGTTTTACAGAAATTAAAGTGCAAAACCACCTGTGTGGTGAGGTCAACCATTCATTATAAAGAAATTCTAAAGCAGGAAAAAACAGCCTAATCATGCAGAGTTTTTGTAGTGCTATTGTTATTGCTTTACAGATTTTCTGTTATGGCCTACTAACGCTAAATATGAATCCAGTGCAGAGAGAGCATGCTCTTACGCTCTTATACGTGGCATGCTGACAGTAGCATTGCACACAAGATGTACTAGATATAAAGCAAAACTTAACAAAAATACTGGCTAGCAGATATAGCGAACACAACACTTTTCAGGCAACTCCAACTATGGGAACCTGTTAACTCAAAAGGCGCAGTACTTTCTGGAATTGGGTTGCATCGAGGTCAGATTATATTTACACCTAAAAAGTGTGATTGCTGTATTCACACCTGCCCAAAAGGTCAACACCAAAGGGGCAAACGAACCAAACAAGACAGGCATGAGTACACCCCAAGATAATTTGAGGTCATAATTTAAATTGAGCAAGGATTTGAAAACAAGTGTTTATTAATCTATTCCTGGAAACTGCAGTGAATTATGTAGATACGTTTTTGCAGTTTTGCAAAAATGTAGGCAGAGCTACGTTTTTCCAATGATTTTATTTTTCAAATCCGGAGAGATGTTTTGTCACATTTAGCTTCACTTCCAGAGACAACTTTCATCCACACACACATGATGTCCTGTAACTTGGGTTACCTCATTCCTCTTGAGTCCAGCACCCCACCCACACAACACACACCCATGGGAAAGGGTGCGGTAGGTCAGACAGTGTGTTTTGTACTTTTTGTGTGCGGCAGGGAATAGATGCTCTTTGCTCAGCATGGGTCACTAAAATGTCAGTAAATACACATGATCATCAAAACAAGTGCAAACAGTAGTTTTCAAATGTATTAATGATCAAGGATGTAAACGTTATGCATTATAATATACGCTAACATGTTTGAGATAAAGGTCTCAATTGTACAGCAGTAACACTTTATGACCAAAACTAAGATGTGAAAATCAGATATGTAATGGCTTCTACGGTTATGTGGACTAGTGGTTAAAGGTCTAAAAGGTATAAGAAAGGTGTAATGTCCAGTATGCTGTAGATGTACTGTACAAAATGTTTAGTCAAGTTATTTAAAATGTGCCTTATTTGGTTTATTCAAGCCAAAAATCTAATCATTTAATCTCTGAATCAATTTAAATACAGTTGTATGAGTCACAAACTGCACATGTTTAGTCATCATTAAATTGCTTAGTGACTGCTGGGTAAACCCCCTTTACACTGTTTCTGAGAGTACAACTGTATTTACAGGTAACCTAATATTTATGAAGTAAGTGGCCACTCAAGTGTACTCCAAGAGAGTCTAATTTCTATTTTACACCCAAGTTATGTCAAATTAAGTGTTAGGTTTGTTACAATTATAATAATAGTTAACAGAGAGTTAACCTACAATTATTTGTGACTAACACACTAAAAAAATATATGAAGTGCTTTATTATAGTTTTACATGTTATATTTATCTTACACTTTGGCGTAATTTACTTTATATTACTGTACTTTTTATAAGGACTAATTTAAAAGGTGTGCTAAGTCTACTTTTTTCCTTTTTTTTTCTTTACAAAGTAATGCTCACTAAATTACATTTTGAAAATCATACTTAACAAATGCTCTTTCTATAAGAGCTGCGTATTATGGTCAGATGAAAATACTAATACTAATTTGATATACAAAACAGTGCTATTTTATGTAGCCTAATAATGTTGTCTTAAAATTGGCAATGCTGCAATATAACTTAGTTGAAATGTAAGTAACAGTGCTGTGGCACATCCTACAGTGCTCTTTCAGAACAAATACACCGTCACTCTCCTGGGCTGTACCCTTAACCTCCATATCTCTTCCTCTGCACTCACACGCACATATATACAGAAGAGAAGAGAGAGTTAATAAGGTCCATTACACTTTGCTCCCCCAGGCAACCAAAAACCTCATTTAACCAGGTCTGTTTGGCCAAGACAGGAAGCTCAACCCCCACTTCATAACTACATTAAACTGAGCTAACGGATGAGCCCTAGGACAGGAGACTGGGGTCCCACCATTTCACAGCGAACTGCTCCAAAGTGAGAGAGAGAAAGAGAGAGAGCAGGGAGGTTGGGAGGCAGAAAACGTCCGACTGTAAAATCTAATCTCTTTTAAAAGCTGAGGACACGATCCAATTTCGGCAATTTCCATGTCGTATGGGGTCTGAGAGCAGGTAGTGTGTAAATGATGTTGTGTGGGTCCAGACTTGTTGCTATCACTGCAGGGTGATGGAGTTATGGCTATCAGAGGCGCATCTCTTTCATGGTGCCTTGCTGTCTGATTTGGGGATGTTATTTATACCAATAAGCTCATGAACGGGAACCTCATTACTGCAATCAATCATGTATCCCACAGGCCTCACATTTAGAGAGAGTGTTCAGGTCACACTGAAAGATAGTGTCATGCACCTATGTTTAAAATAAATACATACAAAAAATAATTCTAGCTATATATTTTCATACAGCAAATGCATTTTCTTTCCTTAATAAATCAAGCAAAAATGCATCTTGATGGTCATTGGTCAATATCAGTTTTGATATATTTTTCAATTAAAATGAATAATAAATTATAAAGTTATACTGAGTATTAAACTATTTAATTAGTGGTGCTTGTGAATCTCTTATACTTAGGAAACTTTATTTGGATAATCCACTTTAGACATTCTACTAACAGTAAGTATATTTGCCACTACAAGTCAACTAGCAGTTATTAGAATATTAGTGGACTGTTTGCTTCATAACTCCATCCCAAACTAAGATGAGTGACAGTGTAAAACACCTGTTAGTCCTTGCCCTGAAAAACATTATAGACCCCTGATCTACAGCACTCTAGCAACTGTACAGCAACATGAATGAGTTATAACTCAGCACCAGAATATTGTATATACATGGTAGTGGGCTCTGTAAGTATTTGTTACACTCAAAAAATTGCTTGTTGAGCTAACTAAAATTATGACACACATTTCCATTCATTTGAACTGATTTATTTCAACTTAAAGTAAGTTAATTGTACTGATGACCAAAATTCATGCTGATTTATTGAGATCAAACCAATTTAATTTGACATGATCTGTGAATGTTCCCTAAACATAATTCACTTTTGTTGATTCAACAATTGCTGTTGCAGTATAAACTGGTTTGTTTGTTTGTTTGTTTTGGTTACCTTTTTTTTTTTATCTTACAGGAACATAACAGACATCATAACACTTGATCACATGATAATCATAATCTGTACATCTGTAGCACACATAGTGTTCATGTAAACAAGGCCTCATCACTAGCATAAGCACATTAACACACAGCCCATGTAGCCATAGCTTAACAACAAGGTCTACACTTCACAATGATGGTAACCTCAAAAATCAACATAAACATGAACTCTTTTAAATGTCAAATATAACTGAACAACAAATTTTAAGAGGTATTTCCCTTTACTAAAAACACATGAAACAGCATTTAATTTCAACTTTATTCTCCTGATCTATCCATATGCAAAGTATGCTGGGAACTAGAAACCCACTGCCCATTTTCAAAGTAAATGATTTGAGCAGGCCCAACACAAATGGTTTAAGTTAACTTAATCTTTTACAAATGTGATTTAATTTAGCATAATAACATTGAGTGCAAATGACAAAAAAATGTTTAGGTTAAAAAATGTCTAGGTTACGAACGTAACATATGGGAACCCATGCGTTACATATGGGAACTCGCCAGAGAGACCATTTGCTTTTGAGCTTTATTCGAAAGGCCAATGAATATTTGCGTACATTTGATTTCGCTCAAGTGCACCTCATTACTGCGTGAGTATAAGAGGGCACAAGCGGAGTACACATGCAGGTTTTCGCTGAAGAGCCGTCGTGGCAACGAAAGTGTAATGTCTCCATTCCCTCCTTCAAGAAACGTAGGTTACATTCATAACCTAGACGTTACCCTTTCAGTCAAATCACTTCGACATTACATATGGGAACACCCATGGAACAGGCCACGACTTTAAGGCGTTACACGGAGACCCCCCCCCCCCCCCCCCCGACAGGCAAAATACTTTTCAAGTTTGTCGGCAGAGGATCTACACGTAACCTTCCCCGACACCCTGGGGGCCTCTTATTTGGTACCTTGACACTTTATTTCGATAGTCCACTACACATTCTACCAACAGTAAGTAACTACACGTCAACTAGCAGTCATTAGATTATTGGTAGACTGCCAACTTTATATCTTCTAACACTTTATTTTGATGAGTCAAGTCAAGTCAAGTCAATTTTATTAATATAGCGCTTTTAACAATACAGATTGTAGCAAAGCACTGAACATTATCAAGTAGAAGAACAGAGTGATGATAATGTTTAATGACGAGAATTAAAATTTATTTATTAAATGCAGAGACGGTCTCTGTAGTCAAGACGACGGTATCTGGAAATCAGGTGTCCCCAACTAAGCAAGCCAGAGCAACAGCGGCAAGGAACCAAAACCCCATCCATGAGAGAATGGGGAAAAAAAACCTTGGGAGAACCAGGCTTAGTTGGGT
>JAUCMU010000125.1:7898930-7909948 GCA_032275025.1 Enteromius treurensis | reverse complement strand
TATATATATATGTGTGTATATATATATGTGTGTGTGTGTATATATATATATATATGTGTGTGTGTGTATATATATATATATATGTGTATATATATGTGTGTGTGTGTATATATATATATATATATGTGTATATGTGTATATATATGTGTGTGTGTGTATATATATATGTATATATATGGGTGTGTGTAAACCCCAAACCTTGTATATGTAAAAGCTGCGTTTATTTAATCAAAAATGCAATACAAACCACATGTTTCAATCATATTATTTCAAAATATAATATATGAAATATTATTGCTTTAACTATTAGAAAGCTACCATGCAGAATAAAATAATTGTATTTAATTTAATGCAATGATTAATCGTGATTTGTTTATATAATATATGTGTGTGTACTGTGTATATTTATTATGTACATATAAATACACACACATACATGTATATATTTAAGAAAATTATGTTACATCTATATATTATTTATAAATATTATATAAATTTTAGGAATATAAGTATATGCATGTAAATATTTGTAAAACATATGCTGTATGTGTTAAAATTTATAATTTACATAGTAAATATACACAGTATACACATATATATTTTTGTAAACAAAAACTTTAATTTTGGATGCGATTAATTGCAATTAATCGTTTGACAGCGCTTATTTATTACAGTTATAAAAAAAGTCAAGACAACAAATTAATAAATGAAAAGACATACACTGAATAAAAGGTAAGTAAAAGGTATAAATATTAGTAATAAAATGTTCTTTTGTCATTGACTATGGTCTATTACAAAGATTTACACTATAAATATTTTTGCATTTCTCATTTGTCATGTAGAATATCCCCCTTTACAACCTCAAATCAAATCGGAACAACATACCAAAGAAATAAACCTAGATGGTTCAGCGTCATTTGTCCCTCTGAACGTGGATCCCATTCAGGGAAACCTGATGAACTACATAAGAGGAGACGAGAATCCACGAGACACTGGCCAGAGATCCCACTCCTTACCTTACTACCCCAGAAAGAGAAGACTGAAATATGGCAGCCCCTGGCGTCTCCGGCTGGATTATTTAGTGGCGTACGGTCCTCCGGAAAACCCGCTCTGCTACTGTATGGTGTGTTCTGAACACCTGCCTGTGCCGAGGGTCAGCAACTTCCGCAAACACATCCAGGAGTGCCATCCGGACACGTGCGGCCTTAGCCGAAGTGAGAGAGATGCTGTGGTCAGCGCCTGGATAAAGGAGGAGAAAATCGACAAGGCCAAACCGAAAGAGGATGGTAAGTACAGACAGCTGTAGGCACACAATCAGATGTAGAGAGAAACAAACTATTTTTATTGTTATTGCTATAAACTTGTATTAAAAGACAATCATCATATGAAAACAAAACACCAGAAGTTGGAAGCAAAGTCCTTACTGTTGATAAAACCCAGCATATGCTGGTTAGGGTTAGGTATGCTGGTCCTTTGCTGCTCTTTAGCTGGTGGGACCAGCTTAGGACCAGCTAAGGACCAGCTTAAAACAGCATCCCAGCTTCAAATGCTGCTTTATTCAACTGGGTAAAAATCAATTCTGACTTATTTTTCCATAAAACAATTTTTAAACCAGGTCAATTAAACGAGAAGCAAAACTGATTCTCTAAATTGAAAGATTTAGCTTCTCAAGTAAATCTACCTTGTTTTAAGGATGTAGTAAGGATGATCTTAAAAATATGTTCATTAAGGTCTTTTATAAATTACACGTTTTCAAAGCTAAATGTAGTCAAATGAAACATTTATTTTGTTTTCAGTTAGCCCTTGCTTAGCATGCTAAAAGCTAGAAAACTAGAAATTCAGTAGCTTCAGGTAAATCTATTTTAAAGATGTAAAGGCATTCAAGATATTCATGAAAATAAATATTAATGTCCTTAAAATGACATGCTACATACAGGATTATATTTCGAACGCTGAAATCGTCAAGCATTTATTTGTCCTAGTGTTTTCAGTTAGTCTTTGCTTAGCATGCTAATAGCTTGAAAACTAAAGATTAATTAGCTTCTCAGGCAAATCCATCTCGTTTTAAGGATGTAAAGATATTCAAGAAATACTTAATCTTGATTAACATCCCTTAAATGACATATTATATTTAGCGTTATATTTTGTAAGCTGAAATGGTCAAATATAAATGTTTTCAGTTAGCCTTTCTTAGCAAGCTAACAGCTTGAAAACTAAAGATATTTAGCTTCTCATGTAAATCGGTATACATTCTAGATGTACTTAATCAGGAAAATAAGCTTGTTAATGTTTTTAAATTGCATAACGTTATATTTAAAGAAATAGTTACACTTCTCTTTCCTGTTGTTTTCAGTTAGCTTTCACTTAGTTAGCAAATAACAGCTTAAAAACTACAGATTTAGCTTCTCAGCTAAATTTATCTTGTTTTAAGGATGTAAAGATATTCATGTAGTACATCTGAGCCAACCTGGGCAAAATTCTGATGTAAATTAGCTTATGGTTCTGACGTCAAATGAAACATACTGTTAGAAATCAAATATGCTGTTCAAAAGCAATAATGCGTTTCTCTCTTTTCTTTATTTTTGCCACTGAAGACCCACAAAGCATTCTCGTCACTACAAACGCTGCTGGTGACACGCAGGTGTCTCCTGTGAAAACCACAGAGCAAGGAGGTGAAACTGAAGACAATAATAGCACAAATACCACACCATCAACACAGATGACTGGGCGGCACAGGCACTACCCGGGGAAGGACCAGCGGCGCAATTACCAGGCCCGCTGGAAGATGGACTTCCTGATGGACTATGACTGCAGGAAGCACGGATTGATCTGCATGGTGTGTGGCGCTACACTCGCAACGCTTAAGGTCAGCACCATCAAGAGACACATCTTACAAGTGCACCCTCACTCGCTGGACTACAACCCAGAGGAGAGGCAGCTGGTCCTGCTTTGCTACAACCAGATCTCATCGCACTTTCATTCGGACGACTGTTTTTCGGGTTCGAACCACGGCCATAAAGAGAATGCTAATGGCAACGCTTATGTTAATACCGAATGCACTACGAGCCAGAGCACTTAATTGAAACAGAAGGGTTAGGGATGAGTTTTCGACATCCTGTTTTTGTTTTCCTTCACTCAGGAAGCTTTTTTTTTTTTTTTAAAGGATGTGATGTTGTTGAAGAATTAATGTACTTTTTTTGTCTCTAACAAAGTGAGTAAAAACATCTAAAATGTTTGATAAGCTGAAAAAGAATATTTATGCTTGAATCACTTTTGGAAGTGAAACATGAAGCCACCAATGTCATTTAAACAGTTCATTTTGCCCAAGAAGCGATTTCTTACATTTTTTCTTCTCTGTATAAGCACTCTTAAATGCATTTGTACATCCATTGCTCTTTTCGTAGACTGCAAGACTGTTATTGAATCCCATGCTTGGCATTTTGCATGACATCTACACATTACAGTGAACAATATAATTTTACTTGCAGCACTTAAAATGGGTGCACAGTACAAGTTTTTTGGGACTGTTACTAAGCAAACACAGTGGGAGGGAAAAAAAACAATTTGATTTCACGTAACATTTTGCGTTTTGAAAGAAAAAGCATAAATATAATATATGGTTTATATTGTTAATGTTATATATTACTCGTTCAGTTCACCAAAAAGTTATATTGAAATAAAAATATTCTGGACTTTCTGTTTATGCAAAGTCCGGTTTCTTTTGAGTCAGATCCATGTCTCAGGGGGTGTTTTATTCCTCATTGATTTTATGCATTTATGAATCTTGTTCCATTTGAATATTGAATTTAATCAAAAAGGTGCAATGAAATGGGCAGATAATGCATGCATGTGCTCTAATCATTAAAACGTCCTGGTTGCATTTATTTAAGATATGCTGTGCAGCATGGAATAGGTCATTTATTTCTCATCACGGAGGAATTATGCACTGGTCTATGACAAACAGTCATAACGTTGTCAGTTCTCGGTAGAATCCTGTACAGAGTGAACTAAAAAAACAAATGCATCATCAGCACTGGTGTCACATGAGAATGCACAATGTTTTCACCTCTTCTTTTAATGCCATTTTTCTCAACCAAATGCAACTTGGAGGCACTTTTTAAAGTTTGGAACATCCCACAGATCTTTTTAGATTCCTGGAAAATGGCACACATTTTGTGATGAAAAGGTTTGGGGTTCAAACTCTCAGGGTTACAATGTTTAGCAGCAACATTTCAACAGTTACTTTTTTAAATTATGTACACATGTAACATACTACATTCATCACATGTACATAGTTTGGATTTAAAAATCATTCCTTTTGAGTTTCTCTTGTATGATTTACTGCAATACCAATAATCAATAAAACGTCCATTAATGTCGAAGCCTAGTTCTTTAAATTATTCACTGAAACTTTTTTTTCCCCCCCAGAAATAACATTTCTGGTACAAATGATAGATTAAGATGAATGCAGCTGTAACTTTGTGATCTATAAGATTTTAATCTTTTTGAAATAAGTCCCTTATGTTCACTAGGACAGCATTTATTTTATAAAAAAAAATACAGTAAAAAAATAAAATACTGTAAAATTTTCTCTTCCAATTTAATATATATTTTAAATTTTATTCTTTATATTACTTCAGTCTTTAGTGTCACATAATCCTTTAGAAATCATTCTAATATCATTTTTCTGATTTGGTATTCAAATTTTTGTCGGTGTTAGAAAGCACTGCTTAATATTTTTGTGGATTTTCGATCTAGTTAATGCACTCTTGCTAAATTTAAAAAAAAAAAAGTGTTTGTTAAAAAAGACTCACAGCAACGCAATACAAATGCTTTTGGCATTTTTATTAAGTTCACTTTGACATCATTACAGGGACCACAAGTTTTCCTGTTTGCATATTTCCCCCCCAAAAGCTCCCACATATTAACTTAACTCAAAACTAACAAACTGAATGTAGATGTTAGTCATCACATCTAATCTTCAAGAGTCAAAAGCAAAAAGAATGTGACTTCCGTCACCCCTTCTCAGAGAGAAACACAGGAAAGAAGAAACGGCAAACATGCTAATGTACTAGAGGAATAAGTGTAAAAAGAAAATAAAAATACTAAACCTCAGAATAGAAGAAAGCAGATAATAAGACAAAGAACCTAAACAGAAAGGTTTGCATCTCTTAAAAAATTTGTTATATAGTCATAATTTACCCTTAAACTCAAAGAAAACAATGTGGTAATGCAAATTAGAGCTTGACCTGTTCTTCGAAAGCAACACCGCACACGTGATCTCGACTGTAGAACATGCTAGTAAAGCAACACAATGACAAGACACTTCCGTCTGAATCTGATCATGTGTGTAAACATGCATACGACACAAAAAGGGTGAGAGAGAGAGAGAGAAAATAAAATGAATGAACAGCAAATCAAAGTATATTAGAAAGGGGTCTTAACCACAGAACAAACTTTTAAAATATGATGGAACGTGTTCGTGTTAAAACGTCAATTTTCCAATTTGGACATGCTTCCAACTGCATCAGCTGGAATGTGAAGCGAAAAATGCGATAAAACCATCAGGAGCTGACAGACCACGCAGTAACAAAAGCAACAATATGCATGTAACTCGATATATGGCAGATAATCCATGTATCACGTCGTAACTCTAGTAGTTTTTCACTTTGCCACCCTTCCCTTTCAGAAATAAAACTTGTAGCTGTATCCTAAAAGCCAACAGTGTTTACAGTGGGGTTTCGACTTTCAAGAAAAAAAAAACAGTGTTACCACATGTGATTAGTAAGTGTAATTATCCAGCTTAATTAATAGTTTGTTGCAGCCTTTTTAAATATTTAAACTTCTTCAGTGCCCAAGGTGGTAAACGATGCCCCGAAATGCTGACAAAAAAAACAGCCTTACTTTTCTAAGTGACATTAATGATGGGCACTGGCCCCGTTTCAACAAAAATCGATCACGTGTGGGGCCAACATCACATCGAGCAGAAAGATATTGCTTATAATAATAAGGTTATTAATATTTATTGTTACGAAGCCAATGTCAGACAGAGGACTTAAAGCAGCCATCCTAATCGAGATATAATAATTATTATTCGAGGAGTAATAACAATAACAATAACATTTACATGTGAACTCAACTCAGGTGACTGAGTGTGAGAGAGGTGCGAAAGAGACAAATATTAGAGCTGTATATTTGTTTCGTTTTTTAAATATAAAAAGCAACACTAACTACTTCACAGCAAAGAGCCTGTTGTAATCGAACTATATATACATACACAAAATAAAAAATGCGCCAATAACAGGGAGGACAGTGAACTAGACCAAATTATCACTGCTGGTCGCATCCTGACTGATCGTTCAGTGCATTTCAGATCAATACGTACACATTTTTTCGGAATAACAAATAGGAAGGAAAGTATAGTTCTTATGGTTCACTTACTTTTGTTTGTTTTTAATTTTTTTGTCAACATTTTTAAGTGAAATGTTTTTATTTTTTAAGTACAGACATTTGCTTTTGAGTCAAACACCTGTCTTTATTCATTACTACAGCACCACCCAACCCAACACTCAAAAACCAGGTCGTAGGTTCAGTCTAGTTCACAAATCCTTCAGTGCACTGGCCTTCGAAATGGGCTTCCAATAGCATCACTTCCTGTGTTGAAAAACACCAGCTCCTGGAGCCCCGAGCTTCTTTTCCTAACGCTCATTAATAAGCTGCAGAGTTAACATTGAATATCAAGAAGCGGTTTAGATTTTACATACTAGCTGGTTCAGTGCAGATGGTTGTTTTAAGGTGTGGGGTTTAACAGGGGAAGAGAGGGAGAGGGGAGGGGCTTAGTGAAGGGAGAGGCGGCTAAAGATAGAAGGATGGTAAACATGGTAACAAGGGAGCGGAGAGGAGGATCATTCTGCTTTACAGCGCTTCATGGCTCCTGGGAGTTTCTCTTGAAGCCTGAAGGTGAAAAATAAATGAGACAAACGCCCATTAGGTGGCAATCTTACTATGTGGCATTAAGGTTTCACTAATTGGCAGCCATTTCCATGACTCTGTTCTTTATAGATAAATAGCATGCTATACATTTTCTACTCACTTGGCAATTGTAGTATTGACTTGAGTACGTGCGATGTCAATGTAACGGTCAATCTGGGTCTGTGGAAAGAGCAAAGAGAGCATAGGAAACAATGATTGTAATATCACTGTGCTTCGAAAAGTGATTATTATTATTATATAAAATCACAGTCTTCTGAAGTCTAGTCATCACGTTATGTTGAATTGTGATTTCTGTTTTTCAAATTTAAGACCACTTTAAATTATAATGAAGCTTTTTAATACCATTAAAAATACATTAGATATTCACTTTAATAAACTAAATGACAAAACTGAATCTAAGACTTTCTAGGGACCTGCAGGGACTCTATGACTACACAAAATATTTATTGAGGTCACTTTTGTGGATGTAAATATATTTTCCTGCTGAAAAATAGCCTGGATCATAGATTAACGCATTGCCTGTTAACATTAAACATTTTTGGTACTTTAAACAAAATAAACTGACATTAAATGCTTTTAAAAACTTAAAAGTATTTTATTATTTGCGTTAGCTGCTCTTTTTTCATTTACTTTAACTTGACGTAATAAAATAATAAAAATAAATTCGACAGGAAAAAAAAATGACAAGAACTTACTAAAACTAAGATGAGAAATAAAATGGATACAATATAAAAGCAAAAAAAAAAAAATTGATAAAAATTATCATAGTAAAGCTATAACAGAGGGTTGTGGCTATTTTCTCACTGTAAAGATATTAAAATCTAGGTTGCTGCAGTTTTGAGGTCAGTGCATAGAGCTCTGCGCCTTGGAAATTAAAGAGACAGTTCAGAGTTTTGTGGCACCATTATGGATCCATCATTATAGCCGTGCATTAACACTGCGTTTAATTAGTGAAAAGGTCAGAAGAGGGGAAAAACTGCATCAGGCACTGATTAACAATCACTCTTATATAAGAATTTAAGACTTGACAAATGCTTTAAGTAAAGATTATGACAAGTCTTCAGTAAGGGCTTACATAAGACCCCTCTGGTGTAATAATCATACATACTGATTACTGTTCTCTCTGAGTGGGCCGCCTGCTCTCAAACACTAACTGCATTTGAGCATGTGTCATCCATTATAAGATGCTTTTCATAAGCGTTTTAAAATCTAAAACTTCTTGTACATGTTTTCTTTTGTGTCATTAAAGATCAAGATTAAGGAGAGCAACCTGTAATACTAGTTAACACGATAGAGTTAATTGCTAATACAATACAACATGGTTTCCCATCCCTCGCCTTGATTAGGCAGAGCTAAATTAGTTACCACGGACAACCTTTTATTATAATTGTAACATTACTGTTTAAAGGTTGGGTTCAGTAAGATTAATACTTTTACCAAGGCTGCATTAAAATGATTGAAAGTGACAGTGAAGACATGTACAATGTTACAACGATTTGTGTTCATCTATTCATAAATGAATCCCAAAAAAGTACCACCGTTTTTAAAAAGAACACCAAGCACCGATAAGATTAAAAAAAAAAAAAAAAGATTGATACTGAATAAAACTACATTTCTTTTATTTGAACATATTTTGAAAAGCAGTTCATTTAAATTATAACAATACTTCACAAAACCCTTGTGTCAACTGTAGGCTTGGGCAGCATATGAGATTATTTTATTATTTATTCTTTGTAGTATTATTTATGGAGCACAGCGCAAAGTTTGCAACTGAAATATCAAGATCTAACCTTGTTTTTCTCATAGATGGGCGGTACACTGAAGAGCAGGATGTCGGCTGAAAAAAAAAAAAACACCCAGTATGAGCTCATTACAATCAGTTCTTAAACTCTGTTGATGTGGATTCATTTTTTTATTTGTTAGTCTGTAACTAAATGTGAAGCAATTTTGCTCCCCTCAAATGTAAGTGCAATGCTTAAAAGTGGAACATTAGGCCTACCAAGGATGAGGATAGTGATGCCATTGAAGACCGCTCCAACATAAGTCAGCAGCCACATAACCACTGCCAGCTGAAATAAAAATGTAATGTGGGTTAAAAGAACAGAAAGCCTGAGAGCACAATTATTTTAATGAATTTCAAGTAAATGCAATGCTTTAATAAAAGTCCTACAGCTGATATGGCAAGAAATTACCATTTTTGTAGTCACTTTACACATAATAAACAATATTGAATTTATAGTTGGATGTACTGTACTGGAGAAAGTCATGCATGCTTTGAACAACAACTACATTAATAAATAAATTATTTTTTTAGATAAATATTTTAGTGAACTCAGTCTTTGAATCATAGCATTTCTAATTGCTGGCACTGACCTTAAGGGAATCCACCAGATCCTCGACCAGAAAGAGGCGGCTCATCTGCTTGAGCACACGGTTGACGTGGGTAAGACAGGCATCCACGTGCTTGCGGAAGGTCTCGGGGGGCACGGTGACATCTTTCTCCATCAGAGTCCTGTCACAGGAACATGGGTCAACCCAATTAGCCCTGCCACTGCATAGCCACACACCTCTGAGCACCACTGCACTCAAAACCAACACAGAGCCTAACATTAAAGTGCCTAATGGACCTGTAATGATAAAGGTGAAGTGTGTGGGGTTTGGTTCATACACTGCTCAAAAAAACATAAAGGGAACACTAAAATAACATACCCTAGAACTGAAACTGTAATGTCCTTAAAACTAGTCAAAATGAGGCTCAGTAGTGTGCGTGGCATCCACGTGCCTGTATGATCTCCTTACAACGCCTGGGCATGCTCCTGAGGAGGTGGTGGATGGTCTCCTGAGGGATCTCCTTCCAGACCTTGACTTAAGCATCCGCCAACTCCTGGACAGTCTGTGCTGCAACATGGCGTTGGTGGATGGAGAGAGACATGATGTCCCAGATGTGCTCAATTGGATTTAGGTCTGGCGAACGGGTGGGCCAGTCCATAGCCTTGATGCCTTCGTCTTGCAGGAACTGCTGACACACTCCAGCCACATAGGGTCTAGCATTGTCTTGCATTAGGAGGAACCCAAGGCCAACCGCACCTGCATTTGGTCTCACAAGGGGTCTGATCTCGGTACCTTATGGCAGTCAAGCAACCTCTGGCGAGAGGGCTGTGCGGCCCTCCAAAGAAATGCCACCCCTCACCATTACTGACCCACTGTCAAACCGGTCATGCTGGAGGATGTTGCAGGCAGCAGAACATTCTGTGAAGAGCACAGGGCTCAAGCAACGAATCTGCCAATCTTGGTGTTCACTGGCGAATGCCAAACGTCTTGCACGGAGTTAGGCTATAAGCAAAACCCCCACCTGTGGACGTTGGGCCCTCATACCAACCTCATGGAGTCCGTTTCTGACCATTTGAGCAGACACATGCACATTTGTGGCCTGCTGGAGGTCATTTTGCAGGGCTCTGGTGGTCCTGCTGCTGGGTTGTTGCCCTCCTACGGCCTCCTCCACATCTTCAGATGTGCTGGCCTGTCTCCTGGTAGCACTTCCATGCTCTGGACACTACACTGACAGATACAGCAAACCGTCTTGCCTCAGCTCGCATTTATGTGCCATCCTGGATGAGCTGCACTACCTGAGCCACTTGTGTGGGATGTAGACTCAGTCTCATGCTACCACTAGAGTGAAAACACCACCAGCATTTAGAAGTGATCAAAACATCAGCCAGAAAGTATAGGAACTGAGAAGTGGTCTGTGGTCACCACCAGCAGAACCACTCCTTTTTTGAGAGTGTCTACCTATAATTTATATCTGTTGTCTATTCCATTTGCACAACAGCATGTGAAATTGATTGTAATTCAGTGTTGCTTACAAAGTGGGCAGTTTAATTTCACTGAAGTGTGACTGACTTGGAAAATTACATTTTGTTGTTTAAGTGGTTATTTTTTTGAGCAGTGTATATCCTGGTGGGGACTTAAACCTGAATACACACAGACTCACGGGGACTCCTGTCACGGTGAGGACATAAATTGAG
>JAUCMU010000125.1:7861904-7892758 GCA_032275025.1 Enteromius treurensis | reverse complement strand
GTCCTGGAGAGCCGCAGCCCTGCAGAGTTTTGCTTTAACCCTAATCAAACACACCTGAACAAGCTAATCAAGGTCTGGACAGTTACTTGGAAGCTACAGACAGGTGAGTTTTAATTAGAGTTGGAGCTGAACTCTGCAGGGCTGCGGCTCTCCAGGACCGGAGTTCGCCACCCTGGTATGGTGTCTGGGCATACTATGCGTGCAGGGTTAGCAGGCTACTTGCCCAGAAGAAAGACATGTTACCTGTAAGATGGGTTAGTATTGCTGTCAAGACATGCTCTGCAAGGTGGTAGGCCTCTGCTACCCAAATGTCGATTGCCTCTACCTCTTTGGGAAGAAACTTCGGAGGAGTGTGAGAAGAAGAATTGACTGAGGCCTCGGGTATAGGTGTAGGAAGTGGAGCATTATCAGGCCTTAGGATAGTCGTCGTTGTGAAAATATTGTCTTCATCCTCTTGGCTTCTCCCAAGCTCTTTCAAAGCAGAAATTGTTAGGCGTTCCTGCTCCAATTCCATGATCATAGCCGGAGAGGATTGAGTGGAAGGAGGAGAATCAGATTTGGGATTCAGGTCTATAGTTTTGTGTCCGGGACTGAGGACCTCAGGTTCCTCGTCCTGCTGTGACTTAAGACACTCCCTCATGAACTCCACGAAGCTGTCAGTCACTGCCGTTACAGAGCATTCTGCTTCTAATGTCTCTGTATCGCTTAGGGTCTCTGGAGAATCCGGTCGGTCTAAAAGATCTTTGGTTGGCACAACTCGAGGTTCAGACTTGGTAGTCACTGATCCCTCAGTAACCTCATTTGCCACAGGGCAAGAAATATCTTCACTGATTTTGCTAGACTGCTCATCGTGAAAAGAGGGAAATGGTGCAGGTGGGATCTCTTGAACCGGTGGCTGTTGATCCATGGACTGGACTGGCAACTCCTCCTGTTCCTGAAAGATGGAAGCCTTGATTTCAACTGGTGACTTTTGATCTTCTGAGTCAACACTTGGCACTTTGTTTTGAGGGATTATGGTCTCAAAATCATGAGGAATATCAGATGAAGGGTCAGAAAGGAAAGGCGCAGGCACAGATTCATAGTTTAGCCTGCATTCATTGCGTGTCTCGTTGAAATCATCAATAATATGTTCAAAGGATTCCTGAACATTGGTATTTTGATTATCTTGCAGACAGCTTGACTCTGAAAGCTCTGTCTTCTCACCTTTACTTTCCTTAAAATAAGATGAATTCAGCTGGTCTTTCAAAGCAAGCTCTTCGCTGGCGTAATGATCCAGGTAAGTCTCTACATCACTGGGCTCATTTGAGGGGGAACTGATGTCGGGTGGCAGGTCAGAAAGTATTTCTGCGGTTTTGTCTAAGTCTTTATCTAGGGATGACTCTTCAAGGGGTTCAAAGGACACTAAATTTTGTGACATAAGCTCTTGAGAGTCCTCTGAATTCAGGCCTCCAGAGTCAGGAGAGGACTGGAGAAAAATGCCACTTTCATAATCATCATCAATCACCTTGTGTTCAGGAGAGCGCTCAGCATCAGAGTCATTTTGATTTGTCTGAGAGAAATTGCCATGGTCAAGTTTACCCTCACCATGCAGAGTTTCCACAGATACTTCTGGAATCTCCGAGTCATGTTGCTCTGGTGACCTTTTGCCATCACCTTGCAATATTTCACATCTTTCGTCCTCCTCTTCTGGTTCCACCTCAAACTGTTCCTCATCATCACTTAAAACTTGTTCCTCTGTTTCAATAACATTAATAATAGGTACCAAAATTGGCTGTTTTTTAGTGGTTGGAACACTCTCCTCTTCCTTGTGGGTTTTTACGTCAAGGTCATTGTTTCCCACTGTTGGGATGCTCATGGTCTCTTCAATCACTGTGTCATCTGATTCCCCAGAGCTGTCTACCTCTTGGATTTCAGCAGGCTCCAAGTTTTCCTTTGAAATATTGGAATGTTGTGTAGAACTAGGCTCCATCTGTTGGGACATAGGGGGTGATGAAGACTCAAAATCTGCAGGAGGAGCAGGGGAGGAAGGAAGCTCTTGATTGTCAGGGAGTATCCGATAGCCTTGAGTGCTCGTATCAGCTTTCTCTTGTTTATCCCACATATAGGCTGTTGGTAAAAAGTTCAGGTCAAATTCAGAATCTTCCTCAACACTCTCTTGTTTTGATTGGTTGTAGTCATCATCCTTTGACTGACTGATGTAATCTGGCACTTTGATGGGACTGTCCATAAACTGATCAGGAACTCCTGCAAAAGCTTCTGGAACCTCTGCTGTATCAACATTGTTTGGTTTTATCACTTTGGATGGGCTCTCTTGCACCATGGGAGAATCATTTCCCTCATCAAGATCAGGGTCTTCAATGTTGAAATCTGGTGCTGGAGGTAAGTGAGCTCTCATCCAGTCAGCGGTGTCTTCAAAGTCACTTCCACGCCTTTCCTCTCCAAGCACTTCAAAGGGTGATTCTGGAGATTCCTTCTCAATTGACATGGTCCTTTTCTGAGAAGGTGATTCTAGGGATTCCTGTTCAGTTGACATGGTCCTTTTCTGAAAGGGTGATTCTAGTGATTCCAGCTCGTTTGACATTTTCCTTTTCTGAAAAGGTAATTCGGAAGATTCCTGCTCATTTGATGTTGTCCTTTTCTGAAAGGACAGCCGAGAGGAAATTCCATGTGATTCAGTAGGGGACTTCTCATAGTGACGCTCTTTAAAATGTGGAAACCCCCCATCACTTCTATCAAAATCATTCTGCTTTGCAGCTAAAGCTTCTAGTGCTTTGATTCTCTCAGACACCGGTGATGTCTTTATAGGAGAGTCCTGCTTTTGAGAGCCAAAAGAGGAATCAAAAAGCTCCCGTTTCTCTTTGAAGGTACGATCTATGTTGTCAGCAGCTGATCCTGATGAGTCGATTCCATAAGCAACTGGTGAAAAGGAACTCGACTGAGAAGAAAAGCGAAGAGACGTGGCCAAATTCTCTGGAGGTTTGTCAGAGCCCAGTACCACTCTTTTGTCTGCATCCAACATGCAGCAGGAAAGAGGAGGAAAAGGAGGGTTGGAAATAAAATAAAAAAATCAAGGCATACTTTACCTTAACTCCGATTTGCTAAATCAGGGGAACATGCTGAAGCTCAGGTTTGTATAGGGATGTCTTCAATCAAGATCATTAAAATTTCAGAGCCAACGATCCCGACTACTTTAGCAATCAGCAACTACATTGGAACTTTATGGAGCATTCCCAAGATGCGTAATTTGCTTGCATCCATTTAACTGAAGCTAAAGCGATCATGCACACACTGCATGGTCCGACATATTAATGGATGGAATTTGATGTCTGCATGCCAGCTTGACAGTGTTGATACCATTGAGAAATCTCAACGACACACAAGGCTTCTTAATGGTTTTAATGTATTGTTCCTATAAGAAGAGATTTACACAACTGTTTACTTAAGATGACATCCATAATCAAACAACACCCCCCCCCCCCCCAAAACAAACAAACAATTAAAACAAACAAAAATAAGCATCCTAAAGAAAAATTACTAAAGATTTTTTTAATGATTAGAGCACTTTTATTGTGTATTATACTAAAGGGCTGTCTAAACTATGTCTCAACTATCAAACATCTCAAAGAAAGAGATGAAGAAATCAAATTATGTTGTAGATGACACAATGAAGCCAGAGTTATAAGAGCACAGGGAATATAAGTGAACATGCTGAAAAGGGCAATTCTGACCATTTTTCCATGCAACACAATGGCAGGGTCTGAAAGATGAACAATTCTGCCATTATAGGCACTATGTGGAGGTAACAAGGCACATCCGAGTAAAACCAATTTTTTCCCCTCCTGACTCTCCTGTTGGTTGATAAATCCAGTTCTAGAGGGACAACAGGTGCCTCTTTAAAATGACACACTGTGACATATTCCCTATTCATTTTGTCCCTTCACAAACATGCCATTTCCTGGTTTTAGTTTAAGATGTAATCTTAGAATCTGTATGCTTTTAGTAAAAGTAAAAAAAAACTAAAACATATATACTGCATCTTATAGAAACTAATATTTTCTCCATAATGTGACTATAGGGCCCATCTAATAGAAGTATAGCCTTCTGAAAATAAATGCAGTTTATAGGTATATAATACAGACAACACATCATTTATTGTACTTCCAAGATTCTGGTATGGTTAACTACTCGATGTGCAAACTGAGCAACGCTATTATGATGAGTTGTTTAAATAGTAAAAGTTACCGAGATCAGAATTATGAGATTAAATCACTTCGGTTGGCAATGTTTATGTAAAAAATATGCAAACTATTTTACATAACCAACAAAGTATTTAACAAATATTTTAAATGGCAGACATTATCACCTAAATTATTTGAAGACTTTGACGCAGTGTGAAGAACTTACTCAAGATCCACTAATGCTAATTCTTCTTATATCTAAATTCTACAGGGATGGATCAAAATCCTGAAAGTAAATAGACAAGAAACAAAAGAACAAACAAACACAAACAAAAAGACTGAACCTTGAGGATTTCCTCTTACTCTGTGGTAAAAGACAACATGCAAAATGCATGGAAAAAGCAGGTGAAGAGTCAGCCGCAGCAGTCATGGGGATGTAACCCCAAGCAGCGTCCTGTTGCTAGATCCCTCCCCAGTGGCGCTCTACCTTCAGGACCAGTGCGGTGTTGGGGGTGAAGCTCCAAACATGGCTTGTTGTAGTGGAGGGGGGCATCAAGGACATGAAACCTCAGGGACACCAACCTGATCCATTTTTAGGATTCTGCTCTCGCACAAAGTGAACTTGAACTTCTCAGCTATCTTAAAATAAGGTGGCAATCTTGGGATTAAGCTGGACCCACAGTAACGCTGACCTAAATCGTGTTTGCAGTGGGTATATACTGGAGGCAATTGAATTCCTAGCATCTGTGGGGACTTAGCTTTCCCATTTTTAATTTGAGAACCATGTCAAATGTTGGGTGGTGACGAAATGACAGGGTATACTTATGGTAAATGTGAGGTGGTAGCCACAAATTATTGCCTGGAATGGCAACGTTCAACTTTCTAGCCATTTATTACAGGATATTGTTAAATTAACAGAGCCAAGCAGAGACTGTGTTAGATCAAATAAGGCATTACAAGACAGAAATTTGGATGACCTCAGATAAAGTGAATCCAAGTTTGAGTATTTCAAAAACTGTTGAAAACAGGAGGGACTTGGCTGTTGTTATGGATTCCAACGTGCATGATTGCAAGGGGGTCACTATTAGAAACAGCAAGGGTCTTGTTACCAAACTGTCCAGGGAGGGTGGTTGGACTGCACAGTACACGGTCAAGTGGCGTGCAGGTGTGAGACTATGAACTTGATTGTTAATGTTTAGGTAAGAACTTTGTTATCAAGACCATACAAATTGAAGGAGAGGACATTCTGATGATATTTCACAAAAACGGGTTGGGTTCTAGCTCGAGAGATAAAAATCTAAATCTGTAGCTTCTTTCTGTGTCTTCTGCTTCATTTTTTACTCCTAACAGGAAGAACTCCAAAAGAACCCCGTACTGCGAACATCTAGTCTGGTATAGAGGAGGAGAGGGTCACTGGCGAGAGGGATGGAGAGCGTCATAGCAGCAGCCCAGCGGGATATAGCATACTTAATAGAACAGAGATGACAGAGGAGCATGGAGAGAAAGATTAAAGGTAGAGAAGCAGGCGAGCATCATAAGAGAACTATACACTTGCCTTGAGGAGACTGAATGAGAGATACAGGCGAAGAAAAAAAGGAATCTGAAAAAATAAAATAGGACAGAAGAATGAGAAGAAAAGTCTCAGTATCCTTCTTATACTCTACATTTGAAAGGGGAAAATGTTAGTGAAATGCCCAGCGAAGCACCTTTTACATCTCAAGAATCTAGAAAAAGTAAAAGAAGAAAAAAAGAACACAGCAAAAAACTAAGCCATAAGGAATAGAGGAAAAAAAAACCCCCCAAAAAAACCAAAGTTTTAATTTTTTCAGCCTCATATTGTTCTAAACCTGACCAGACCAAAAAATATTTGAAGTCCAAACACCATTTTTTTTTAATCTTGTTAACTTTTAATGTACGAAAAAAAAGAAGACCTTATTTTGTGTGATATAGATTTGGAGTAAAAAGGGTGAGTAAACAAATACAGAATTGAACATTTTCCTTTAATCTACTAATCACATAAGTTAGATACATATCTATGTAATCAACCATTACTGATTGTGGGAGATGCTCTCATCTTTGTAAATCTTTTCCAAAAAGTATTCCTCATTCTTTCACTACTTGAAAGACTACACGTTCTGTACTTTTAAAAAATGTATTTGTTACACTAGAAAAAAAAAAAAGTATAAGGAAGTTTATCTTAAAAAATGAATTAAATGTTCAAATGCTAAAAAAATAAAAATAAAAACACAGATAGTTTTTAAATTGACAAGGCTCGTGGGACAACATTATGAGAATAAAATTGAATGAATATATATATACACACATTACTCATTTATTACTATAATTAAACTGGGCTTTAATAAACTGTTAACCAAAAACAAATATGTATATTTACATATTTCATTTTAGTTTTGTTATAGCTGATTACTACAAATGAGGAAATTACAATCAAATTGCATTTGATTTATAGTTTGAGACTTAATTTTTAGAATATGTGACAGTTAGAACATTTTATTAATAATTGTAAGTTGGTAAAACTAATAAATAACTAATATTATTAGTTATTAATATTAATAACTAATAAAACAACCATTACATAAATTGTGACCAGTCATGATACTTAAAATAAACACTTCTGCTTATACATTAATAAAATGCTTTACATAATGCTATTTGCATGTGTTTGATACACAAACCTAAAAAATACTTTTATTTCAACAAGCTATTCAAGCACTTTTAGCTGTACAAACAGAACGAATCACATACACAACATTCCTTGATGATTCGGCCGCACAGTGTACAATACTTACTCATAACAGTCAAATGGTGGAACTTTCTCATGGAATTTTCAATGATCCCTCCCATACTTTCTGACATCTAACCCCGCAAAGCACCCACATGTTGCACCACTGTGTTATGTAACCTGTTAAGGGAAGCCATTTTCAGCCACACTTTAAAAAAATCATGTGATTTGGAAGCAAACAATATTTGCATTCATACAGAAGCCACTTACAACAGTTGGGTCAATCATCAAGCTGTACAGGCAACACTAGGTCACCACTATTGGATTACTCTACTCTGGAATCTCCACAAGAACAAGGAGTGCCAACAGCGAGAGTGGTGAGAAAGTTAAAGAGAACACGTTGATCTAGTAACGCAACAGTCTTAAAAGAGGGCCAGCTCTACTGGTCACAAATAAGGAGTGTACCCCTGCTTCACGGCATTCCTTGCCCAAGCCACACCTAAACACATTTAATAAGCGACACACCTTGAACCATTGATGTGGACACCAAAACCCTGACAAATCCACACACCCTCTGTCACCTTGACTGAAGTCTTCTCACCACTCATGAGTCAGCCATATAGAATTTGCTTTACTTTTTGACAGCTGTAACCACGTGAGTGCAAAATATGGCATCGCAATCTGATATCCTACCATAGTCGTTGGTCATGTTTAGCCTGTAAACATTTAATAAGGAAATAAGGTGTAGTAATCCAACATCCAAGGATCTCATAGACAGACACCATCTATTGCAAGGGCAGAGGTTAAAAGCACAGATGGCTTGGGTTACAGGGCAACGCTTAAAGTGGGACTGGATTGGCCTCGGACTCTGGAAGAGCATGTTTGGCATCTCGGTCATGCCAGCAATATCAGCTCTATTTCTGCGGGGACTTAATGATGACACTTAAATCTTTAAGAGTGCTGCCTCAGCCAGCTGTATTGACCTTAGGAATTGTGCCCAGACAAAAGAGAGTGAGCATTCTGATGAACCAGAAATAAAGTATTGATATAGAAAAGATGAATTTGATTAGAATATGATCTATTGGGTCTCATATAACATGACATTTTGTCAAATTGTTCTGGGCTGAATACAAGTTAAAGATAACCAAAAAACATCTAGGAGTAGCTGACAAAATGCATTTGGAATGTTGACACAAAACTATGTCAGCAAATTGCAAATGAATGTATAAAAAATTAATTAAAAATATATATAATATATATAAACAATTGATATGCATGTAGCTTTCATTTGCATTTATTTAAATACACCCAATAGACTACTTGATCTCATTCAATATTAAACATAACACATGAAATAAACAATTTAAATGTGTACCTAAAACAACCAACCAAACAAAAAAAGTTCCCAGACCTAATTTTCACAAGAATCAATGACTTGCAAAAGACGCCTCTGAAGCAACCAATGCATGTTTGCTCCATAGATTTCCAGATTAAAGAATATAACTGTTTGTTCACAGCTACAAAGTCTACTGATTGAGCTTAACCCGAATTTAACCCAGAATATTGGATTAAAACATTTGGCTAGGTATGGCATGATTTAATACTTTATATTTACATACAGGTTGTGTATACTATGTGTAACGTGACAATGGCACCCAGACAGCCATCTCAGACTGTGTTTTGGAGAGCCATTGCAGCTAAATTTAACCATCCAGTCCAATATGTCACCTTCACATATGTTGTCTGTGATAGCAGGCCCGTAGGCCAGAACGCATGCCTACATCCTTCCAGCAATATTTGGATTCTGATACCTAACTGAAGTCAACGTGCCTAAACTCAAGAACCAAAAAAAGCATTTGAAGGCAACAAATTATGTAAAAGAGTGCTGAAAATTCAGAGAAGGGTGACGTCATGGGTCTTAACTTCTCATTCTAATTCTATTAGATTCCCAGACGCTTTAATGACGCCAAAGCAAGGAGGCCAGAAGAGCTCTATATATTGCTGACGACCTAAAAACCTATGAACCAATATCCCAAGTCAACAAAAACCATGCTGCATTGTTTTCACAACGGAAAAATACACAGGAAGCGAACAAAGGACAGCGCCTCATTTTAAAGGAACGACTTATGTGTAAATATGGGCCAGCTTAACTACATTTATTAGGGCAAGGGGTTTGTTTACCATTTCTTCCATATATGTATGTGTGTGTGTGTGCGTTTACGGCAAGCAACGTGACTGAGAACAATTTATTAACAAATCAATCACTGATATACTTGGACTTGGCAGTTGAGAAGGTATTCTGACTCATCGCCGCGAATCGATTTCTTCATACTGTCCGTTTTAAAGCAACTAGAAAATTCTTTTACGCCAGGACATAACTACGTCACTCTGTCTGGGCATATTTCAATGTCCCAATACAGAAATAAGTGATCTTTTTAAAGAAATAAATAAACCAGTTTGTTTTAATTTCACATGTCACCGTTCAATATGTTGCAACCATTACTCAGTTAATAAAAACGAACTCTTTCAGAACACAACTATTACGATGCACTAATATTAAATTGAATAAAAAGTTCATGTAAACATTTCCTAGCTCGCACCAACTGTGTATGTAACGTTAGGGACTTCCTTCGTTGGACACCATCTTCCAGTTTCGGACGCATCTGCAGTGCAGATCATCAGCTGAGCCGCAACATGTGCCCATTTCAGCATGGGTTCAAAGGGGTATTATGTGTCCCCATATTTCTCCGTGGCCTTTTCCTAAAAATAAACGTCAGGTCAAAGCTGTGGATGAGAACACATTCATTCTGAGTCCAACATCCGCCATGCCATTTCTGTCTGCAAAGTGTAACGCCAAAACCCTCCTGCTATGCCCAAAAGGAGGCGATATGGAAAGCGTACGTGAGAAATAAACAGTGCAAGGGTGTTATATAACGCCAGAGAGTCCATGGCATTTTAAACGTGTGCATTCGTTCAAATCGATCTGATGTGCACTCTACAATCTGGTATTTTCCTTAAACTCACTATTCCGAGCACTTGCATTTGGAACGTCAGCAAATTCGCCGTCTAAACTTCAAAACAAAAAGAACACGATTCAACGGAACTGTTGTATGACGTTCGCGTTCTCTTACCGGAAAACTTGGAGTCTTTGGACGATGCAGAATGCCCATCGTTAAGGCCTTGAGACGACGAAATCTGAGAAGATTGGGTCATTGGATCTGCCATGTTGGTCGTGTTGTTCTACAGGATCCGCAGTTTAGAAGTGTTGATTGAGGTTTGGCTGCTGATTGATACTCTGAACGCTCCCGATTCACCGAGTATTTCCCAATACAGCAGCGGCGTCACCGAGCCTGCACAAGCACATTAGGTGAACCTGCCTGAATGTTGCAGTGGATGGGGGCGGTGGAAGACAAATAGGTGGGGCGAGCGCGCGAGCGAGCGAGAGAGAGAGAGAGAGAGAGAGAGAGAATATTAGGGTGAGAGGTCGATTTTTTTGTTTAGAGGGGTACGCAATACAACTATTTTGCTTTGATATTGTGCCACAAAAATCCTTTTCCTTTTTAGAGATAGACTTTCCTCATACATGTCTAACGTTGCAGCATCGCGTGTTGTAAACAAATGCTTTCTGTATTAATTTTATTGTACGTGTTTGTTATATATTATATTATATATATATCTTACGATAATATTACAATGAATTGTCACAGATTTCCCATCCTCGAATATCCAATACACAGTTGTAGTTAACCCTGAAAGCTGCGGAAGGTTTAGATTAGATTCATGTCTAATTTAGAGAAGATACACTAAACGCTATGTAACTCTTTGTGGTGTTATTATGTAATGTTTTCGCAGTTGTGTTCTGGAGTTATTTTCTAATATAACAATAAACGGTGGGTCATCGTTTAATTTCTTGTTCAACAGCGCGCTCTTTTGGTTACAGACATGCCCTCGTTATGCTTGTTATGATGTTGAATAAAGGTAAGCATTTGGCTCGCATTTCACTCAGCACCGAGAAAACGATTAGTAACAAAAAATATTAATAAAACATAATTAATAGAAACTGTAATGCTTTTTGAATTCAGTAATCTGTCGGCGCTTTACACTCCAGTCCAGTTGGGGGCGATGATGCACCAAACGAGTTCGCCAACCAAACTAGAAGACTACACTTCCCGAAGTTCTATTAGATAACAGGAAGCACTTTTTGTGTCGCTGATCTGTTCACAATAGTACTAAGCATAATCCGGCAGATGCAACGTTTTGACGTGCGAACAGATTGCATAGGTCTCATGTGTTTGTAGAAACGTCTGTCTTATCTACTGCGCGGCAAAAGCACGGGGCAAAACAAAAGCATGTGGATGTAATTCCAACAAAGGTATGTATTGAGAATGAACCCGAGGGGTGCTTTATTGTCTAGAAAGTAAGGAGAGAACAATTTGTTCGCTGCAAAACGCCCTTTAAGTTGGAAAACACCAGAAAGGGATAATATAGTCTAAGGCTAACTAGCTGCAGTATCATCACGCAGATGTCCGCCCATACGCACATGGGTTGCAGTTGCGTTGTTTTCCATGCTCAAATTTCACGCACTGGCTATGTTTTAATAATATCTAGGTTATCATTATTTTTGTTGTAAAGCGAGACAGCTGGGTTAAATTTCTACTTTCTAATGCTATAGCAAGTTACCATTTTAAACCAGTCTAATGTCATGTTCAGTCAGCCTAAAAGCTGTATTTTGCATTTAAACTTTTACATGTTACATTTCATAATTGGGACATCAAATATGGTCTTACACGTGTCCCTGGGAATTCCCCTTAGTTATGGTCATTATTTGGTATAATTTTAATTAAAAACAATAAATGAATAAATAAAGGAAATGTGCAGCACTATTAAAGCACTGTAGTATAATACAATGTGTGTGTGTGTGTGTGTGTATATATATATATATATATATATATATATATGTATGTGTGTATAGTTGTATTAATTATTTATTTATGTTTTTAGGATTTACTCAGACTGGGATTGAACTCAACCACTAACCATGGGGATTCGGACGGCTCAGAAGAAGCACTTCCCTCTTCGGGGCATCGATGGAGTGTTGCAGCTTTTCGAGTCTGAGCTTAACAACCCAGAACCGGACCTGTCTCTGCTGTCCCTCGTGCTGGGTTTTGTAGAGCACTTCCTGGCTGTCAACAGAGTTGTCCCTGTCAATGTCCCGGGTGTTCGCTTTGAACCTCTTAAAACTGATTGCCTCGACTCTTCCTTCCCCACAGTAGAGCTGAATCTCATATCTGCCCTCTATGAACGCTTCACCGCTCAGATCCTTGGTGCTGTGGACCTGTCACAATACCGTAAACCGGCCGGCGGTTCCAGCCGTGAGCTGGTGAAAAAGGTCTCAGATGTGATCTGGAACAGTCTTAGCCGGTCGTATTTCAAGGACAGGGCACATATTCAGTCCCTCTTCAGTCTCATCACAGGTAGAACTTTAAAAGTTGTACAGGCTCTGTTATGTTGTATATTTAAGGAAATGATGCAGACTCAAATTGCATTTTTGTCTTGTCTCCCTTTCATTAAGGCACAAAGCTGGACAGCTCTGGAGTAGCTTTTGCAGTGGTAGCTGCGTGTCAGGTGTTGGGCCTGAAGGATGTTCACCTGGCTCTTTCAGAGGACCACGCCTGGGTGATTTTTGGCAAGGGCGGTGAAGAGACTGCAGAGGTCACATGGCATGGGAAGGGCAACGAAGACAGAAGAGGTCAGACTGTCAGCGCAGGAATCACTGAAAGGGTGTGTAATGTTCTATGATTAATGTTTAACAAGACATTATAATCTTCTGTATACTTCTGTATAATTAAACACCATGTATACACTACCATAGAGTTGTTATGCAATAAATTGTGCAATTTATAATAAGATTTTATTTAAAATAAATGCTATTATGAACTACTTATTTTTCAAAGAATTCTGAAAAAATGCATCACAAATTTCAGAAAACATTTAAGCAACGCAACTGTTTTCAACATTGATAATACGAACAAATGTTACTTGAGCACCAAATTAAAATGATTTCTGCTGAATCATGTGACACTGGATTTTCAGCTTTTCTATGACGAGAATAAATTACATTGTAAATTATATTAAAACATAAAATTGTAATATTTCCCACATTGCTGTTTTGCTATATTTATCATCAAATAAATGTAACCTTGATGAGCATTAGAAAAACATTAGTAAACCTTACTGACAAAAAATTTAATAGTAAAAATGTTAAAAAGCATGTTAGAAATTTGTTTCTAATTTATAATTTTTTTCTTAGAGCTGGTTGTATCTTAAAGGCTCCTACATGAAATGCAACAGGAATATGGAGGTAGCGTTCATGGTTTGCGCCATCAATCCATCTCTAGATCTGCACACCGACAGTACAGAGTTACTCCAGCTCCAGCAAGTATGTCTTCAAATTTAATCTGTTTTAAACTTTCACTACATTATCTTCTATTTACCGCCTTATGTCGGCTGTTTCATCACTGTGTTATGTACTGTTAACTGTCATGACGTTGGCATATACATGATACATATACATTATGTTTCTGTTGTCATTCAGATCACTTATTAATGGATTTAATTTTTTCTTGCAGAGATTGTTATGGCTGCTTTATGATCGAGGGGATCTGGAGAGGTGTGAAATGTTTCTGATAAATCAGACAAATTCAGAGCTGGAATGTGACTCATTTGATCTGATTGTTGTATAGAACTCTTCTGAATGTTTGTTCTCTTCTATTGGGTGTGTTGAAGGTATCCTATGGCAATGGGTACTTTGGCCGACCTTGAAGATCAGGAACCAATGACTGGCAAGGAAAACCCTCACTCTATTCACCTAAAGGTATAAGATTTTAGCTGTACCAGAGATTTTTAGAAGGTTATAATTTTTTTTATAAGCACTAATTTGCATTATTTTTTTTTTTCCAGGCTGTTGACTCGGCTAAAAAATATTACAACAACGAGCACATATACCCTTTCATGTATCTTGCAGGGTATCATTACAGGCACAGAAATGTCAGAGATGCTTTGGGTGCCTGGGCAGAAGCTGCATCAGTAATCCAAGAGTGAGTCAAACTTTGTAGAAATATAAACATTAACTGAAAGAATTTTAAGTTGTCTCTGATAAAAAAAATAGTAATCAGACACAAGTAAATACATTTTTATTTTACTTCAACAGCAGGGGGCAGTGTTTACCGCTTTTGCATAAATTATATTACCAAATTATTCTGTTAAAAACCTCTTAAATCTAAGCAAAGAGAGAGATTTATGTAAAAAGGCTAAATCAGTCTCTAAACCTAAAATATATCTACTGCTGCACATCATGATTAAATAGAAATATGATAACTTAAGCCTCTTGAATGTTCATACAGAATGGAAAATTTGACCTTTGCCAGCATTGTCTGTTTTGTCTCATGCTGTTTGTCTTTAGAAAGCTCATTCCTGTCTTAGCCTTGGCATTGGTCCCTGTCGGGAGAGACAATTTGTACTTTCCTCCCACTAAACACGGTGCAGTGGACAGAATGCTAAAAATACTATATTCTAATGTCCTGAAGGATGTCTGCACAAAGCACGTCTGGAACCACTGCTCACTCCCATCCACTTCCTTTTCCTGCTCTTCCTGTTTCCTCTTCCTTCATGACAACATTGGCTATCTCCTGTCCTCTGTCCCACTGACGTGTTTTCATTTTGTTTGTGCTGCTTTGTTTATAATTCAGCAAGTCTGTCACAGTTCAATGTAATCATAAGCATTGCTATATTCTGTATATATGTTTTTAATGTGACTGTACCTATATATAATGTAATTTACATATAAAAATACACTTGATAAGTATTGATATAGTATATATTTAAAATGGTTTAACATTGCTTCAGTCAAGTCAAAAATAAAATGTAATGTTTAATTCCATAACTTTTTCTTGGTCTGTAGTTACAACTACTGCAGGGAGGATGAGGAGATATATAAGGAGTTTTTTGACATCGCAAATGATGTCATCCCTACCCTCCTTAAAGAGACATCAGCTGCTGCTGAAAGTGGCGGTGAAGGGGCTGATGAAACAGAAATAGAGGTCTTGTTTAATTATACATAAACATTTTAAAATGTTTTTTTTTATTTTATTTTTTAGAACCAAGTTGTGAACAAGTCTTTCTCTTGTCCTCTGTTCATACTTTTACCTATAAGGACCAGCCCAGACAGGTAGCTGCTTTATCCGCCCTTCAGGACCCTGAATGCTTTGCTCACTTACTTCGGTTCTATGATGGTATTTGCAAATGGGAAGAAGGAAGTCTAACACCAGTGCTTCACGTAGGCTGGGCCACCTACCTGGTTCAGTCCCTTAGTCGCTTTGATGCACAGGTAAACCCTCCTCTGTTTTCATACGTTTAAGTTGAATTAAAATGACGTTTATCACCACATCTTGTGTACTTGCTCTTTTTCAGATCAGGCAAAAAGTGTCAATCATCACCAAGGATGCAGAACCAGTGGATGACGATGACCAATCCAGCGAAGACCAGCGTGAGGGGCGTAGACGAGGCCCGAGGCGAGAATCCAAGTTAGATGAACAAGCAGGGCCATCGTCTCCAAGTGTAGCAATGCCCCCTCAGAATCCAGTGCCCAAAAAGGTGGGAGGGGAAGGAGGACGCAGACGTTCTTCTGCTAGTACTCGAGGCAAAGAGGCAGATGGCAAAAATGAGCCCTCATCCCCAAGTCCTACACCATCTCCAACCCAGCCCCCTATGGTGCAGGGTGGGCCGGTGGTGGTTTTCCACAGTGAGAAGATGAAGGGTATGAAGGAGCTTCTCTCTGCGGCCAAGATCAACTCTAGCGCCATTAAACTGCAGCTCACGGCCCAGTCCCAAGTGCAGATGAAGAGACAGAAACCAACACCGTCTGGAGATTACACCTTGTCCTTCATGAAACGCCCTCGCAAAACTCTTTAAAGCGACCCCATCGTTTTTTTTCTATTGAAACTTACAATTTTCACCTGGAGTGAAGTTCATACCTGCAAATTGACTGTTCTCAAATGTTTTCATAAGCTAACGTCGAGTTTAAATATAATCCATTTCAAGTTTCCTATACCAGCAAATTTCCTTTTATTGTTTTAAAGTATAAATTAATTTGCCTTAATTATGTTCTAGTAGATAAAATCCAAATTACAATAAGCCAAAGTGATTTACCTTTTTGTTTTATCAGGATTTTAGAAAAGGCTAACGTTTTGTCTGCAGTACAATGAAACATTTACTTGGGGTCAATGTGTAAAAATTGTTGTGATTTTCATCCTGCGCACGTAAGCCCTGCATTTGTTTTGTTATCGTCGACATAACTGCTGGATGTCATATGTGGTTTCAAGGTTATAGTGTCATAGCAAGTGTTCTTTTGAAAAAATGCAAAGTGCCGTGCTTCAGTTAAAAAGTTATTTTTTTATGTGAAAGTTTATTTTCCACTAAATAAACAACTTGAACAAAACAATTGAGTGTTTTACTGCCTTTTTTTGGTTTACTGTATGTGAATAGTTGTAATGTGGTCGCCTTTGATGCAATGCACTGGTGATGGGTATGAGCGCTCGTGTCTGCTGTTCGTTTTAAAGCACGTTCAAACGTTTTACGTCACCGAGGTCTCTGACGTTCCGATGTGCTCGTGGGGTTAATTTTTTTTTATTGTTTTGCCGTTTTTTATTTTTATTGCAATTCGACGTCCCCAGCTTCACCTTAAACATAAAGGTTGACCCTTAGACCATTTCCATTTACAATAAATGATGCTAAAAGTGATCTTTACGGTTTTTTGTCAGTTTAAATAAACGTATGTTTGTTAAAACCAAAACGTATATATGTTGTGAATAGGAGGTGTTTAAAAAATACCTTTCTTTTTCCCAACCAGAGAATTGCTCGAACCTGTTCAGTCCTCTTGGTTAATGAAACGTGCGAACCGATTCATTGAAAAGATTCGACTCTAAAAGATCCACGAATAGGACTTTGCTGCTGTGATTCTACGGGTGCGCTAGACTGCGGAGGACAAGCACAGAGATTTTAAAACGATGCCCGTGATTTCCCTTTTAAATCGGATGTGATTTTTTTTCCTTTACATTCCGTTATAGATAAATCTATACATTTTAATGACCGCCACTTTTGATGACGGCGCGACGGGATGAGATGAGTTTACTGCACATCAAACAGTGTGACAGCTGTCACGAATAAGTGAAACGTACAAAGAGCTGCAAGCATGAATACTATAGGAGTTTCATTTTTGGATCCCTTGGATGATTATGAGATTATTCAAAGGATTGGGAGCGGCACTTATGGAGATGTCTTTAAGGTAAGAAAGAATTTCTGTATTCATTACTCAGTGGTGAGTGTTTAAGCAATGACTAGGATTTGATGCATACGCGGTCAAGATATTGTGGGAAAAACACTTTTCCTTCCACCAAACGGGATTGTATGACTTGTTTGCATTGTATTACTGTACAGGGATAGTATTAGTTTGTATATGATAGCATGGGTAATTTCCTTGTTTAGGCTGAATATTTTAAGAAACCAGATCCATGATGCTAGTTGACAGACTGGATTGTTTAGTTATCTAGAATTCACAGCATATGCGCCTTGACACACATTCCATCTAACACAGTGAATGATGCACATGGGCTATTTATTTTTATTGTGTCTCAATATCAGAAAACTCAATATCTTTGTTAGACCATTGCCTCCACAAAACCAGTAACTTCAGCCAGTCTGTCTTCAAAGTTTACCGGCCCTTTATAAACAGAAAAGCAAATCAGATGCGATTCTAAAGTGGCATATGGTTGGCTTGGAAATTTGACTTGATTGAAGAGCAATCTACTGGCACAACCGCAGCATTTGAGGAATGTTACAAATCTGGACTTTAAAATGTAGGCCTCCCTCAGGTGTGTCAGTGTTATTCTTCATAAGGTTTGTTAGGTGCAAATACATTTTTGGTTTTCACATTTTGTCTCTTTTATATATGTTTAATGTGGAGATTGTGTCACTCTTGTGTAGCAATCCCCAACACAGTCCACTTTATGATAATTCAGTGGGATAGCCAACAACCCTTACAATGCTCATCTTACAATGCACAAAGAATCCTTTCTAGTGTCATCTAGCTCTCTCAACTTGGACGCAGAAAGTTCTCGACATCTAAAAATATTCCATGGTGAGGATTCCCAGCTGCATTCGAACAAAACAGTCTGTTTTGCATTTGATGGACTGGTCAGGTCTCACCATGCCAACATAAAGAATAACAAGCTTTGGAGATTTCTGGTCAAAGTGTGGACAGAAGCCATTGTTCTTGGGTTGCGGCTGCATTATTTCAGGTTGCACAGCTAAACCATTAAGAGAACGTTATATTGTCGCTATAGTCATGGCAGGAAGCTCTCTGGCATGCCAGGAAAAACAACAGGAAGGCAGCTCAGTGAAGTTCCAGGTTTTGTCCAGAAATGTTCAATTTGTTGTGTTTATGAATAGCTGAAAGCAAAAATGGAGGTTA
Organism: Enteromius treurensis; assembly: GCA_032275025.1. Taxonomy (NCBI): domain Eukaryota; kingdom Metazoa; phylum Chordata; class Actinopteri; order Cypriniformes; family Cyprinidae; genus Enteromius; species Enteromius treurensis. The sequence goes on along the minus strand of JAUCMU010000125.1, from coordinate 7,874,310 downwards.
TACTGGCATATTGGTTTCTATTCCTAATTGACCTGATCACAAGTATTAAACATACCACTCTGTATGTATACAATTTATATTTTATATGCCATCACACATTTAGGTTTATAGAAATCAAAGATTGTGAATAGGGAACATCAGAATAAGAGTCTGAAAAACGAATGAAAACATCACAGTAATCCGTGAGTAATCCACACTAGTCTATTTCATCTATGTTTTATAAAGCAAATTAATCCATCATTAAAGCATTTTAACTTTCAACTATTGTTACTATCAAAATACTAGTTCTTAATAATAATGCTTGCATAAAGTGGGAAACGTCCATCTCCTGTTGTCCCCTCAACAACAATCCATCGCAGTCGGGGGGAGGGCCCCTGAGGAGTGAAATTTTATTTTCCTTTAAATATAATTTTAAGATCACAATGAATGTTGTTAACTAATGTAAATGCTAATATTTTGGGTAAATACATCAGTTGATTGATGTATTAAATGGTGTCGTAGGTAGTTGTGAACCTCAAGCTTAAGGGGGCCCATGGCCACTGCTTGTGCATAGGGCTCAGAATTTGGTGCTACGCCTCTAATCACAGTAATGCTTCTTTTTAGCCAAATATTTAGTATAACTTGCAACTTTTAGCTTACAAAGATCTTAATTGTTGGACTGGAGTCATATGGATTACTTGTGGCTGAGACTCTGACGGCAACCATCGACTGCAGAGTTCCACTGGCTGCATATCTCCAAATATGTCCCCATTATGAAACAGACCCATCCATACATTACACATTACATTACACGCCTGAGAGTGAGTACATTCTCCGAAAATTTCATTTTTTGGGTAAACCAGTCTTTAAATCCACAGCTGGTTTAATGAATCATTGGCATGTTGTGGTATATGGAATTAGTATAGTAGAATTATTTCTAAAAACCTTGTGACACTGAAGACTGGCTGAACTTTCAATTTTGCCATTGCATGAATAATTAAACAAATATATATATTAGAGTGCTAATAGAGTTGTAATTATAATTCACAATATTACAGTTTTTACTATGTTTTTGATCAAATAATTTTAGCCTTTAGTGAGCATAAGAGACGTCTTTCAAAAAATCTTACCAACCCCGAACATTTGAATGGTATTGACTTATTAATAGAAAATTTGTGCACATGCAGCTACAGATGCAAATCGGCTTGGCAAGAGGTATTATTGGTTTCGTAGAAAATTGATAGGACCTTTCCTAAATAGAATGAATGATTAACTAATGGTGCAGCATCGTACAGTTCAGAAAGATGAAGTAAGAACATCAGCTCCTGGCAGCAGCTACAGGACAAGGTTACTGTGAAGGACACAGCAGGCTGCCACTGACACTAGGATATTTGTCATTACGATGCCTGCCAGGAGTTGGATCTGTTCCTGGTTTTTCTACAGCATCCCGAGCATTTCACCAAAGTAAACAAGTAACATTAATCCAACATTTCGCAGTTGCTCATTTATGTATTCTGTAAAATGTTTATTAATTATTAATGTTTAAACCAAAAAAATAAAAATTATATATATATATATATATATGTATATACATAAACACCGCAGTGACTTAAGGTTAAAGTGTGTTTTTGAACCTAATCTAAACCATAGTAAAATCACTGTAGCACGTTGTTTCTCATCACTATATGTATGTTCATATGATAAGTGACAACGTTCTACTAATTCCATTAAGAAATGTACTTGTATTAATAATAATTAATCACAATTAAACAATTATATTCCAGGTATTACAGCTATTTAATGCAACTGTGCAAATTTAAATTATAGCTGTTTTTAAGGATTTTATTTAGTTAAAGATGCAATAAATTAGATGTAACTGGGTTGATACAACTATAATAACAATTGTATTTAATAGTAAGAAATGTTTCCTGAACAACGAATCAGTTAATTAGAATGATTTCTGAAGGATCTTGTGAGACTGAATACTGGCTGAACAATTAGCTTTTCAAGTGCATTAATTATTTACAGTTTTTATAGTTTTTGATCAAATAAGTGCAGCCTTAGTGAGCGTGAGAGACTTCTTTTAAAAAATGTTACTAACTCCAAACATTTGAATGGCAAAGACTTATTAATAGAAAATGTGTTCAGGGACACAGATGTACAGTATATCATCTGTTTAACAACTCTCAACAAATGTATTTAAACCTAATACTCCATTTTATGATTAATACTGTTGTAAAAGACAAAGTGCAATCAGATTTTCCAGTTCATCTTGTAATATGATCTATTTCCTTCCAGGCTAGAAACATTAGGAGCTCAGAAATGGCTGCTATCAAAATTGTTAAACTGGATCCAGGTGTGTGAGTAGTTTTAATTTGATAAGTTTTTTGACCAGAACACATTTGAATAGCGGAAGATATTCATGCTTCAGTGGCGTAGACAACATACAGGAAACATTTAAAGGCTAAAGCTGTTTTTAACTAATCTCTCAAAACGTATAGAGGTTTTACTGGATCGATTCCTTGTAAGAAGGATTTTTATTGTAATGAGCTCTATATTTACACATAATTATACTTCTCAGAAGCCTCACTGCACTATTACTTTAAAAATGATTGGACTGCAGTGTGTCACATGAACTGAAGTTATTTTTACGTGGCTTTCTGGATTAGTGGTTTCAGTTTTGTCAATCACCGCTTTCCAAAGTAAAATACTTTAAATATTTTGTTATAGTAAAACATTTTGTGTTGAGTATAAACACTTTTTGCTGTTCTTTTCCTCCGTATTCAGGTGACGACATCACCTCCATCCAGCAGGAGATAACAATGATGAAGGAGTGTAAGCATAAGAACATTGTGGCCTATTATGGCACTTACCACAGGTACGGTAATGTTTGTGCCTTGCCTGGTATTTCTCCAGCTGTTGTCAGGGCATAGAAAGGGGCATTCCACAACATATTTTATACCCTTACAGGCAGGGTTGCACAATCAGATATGAAACACAAATCACCCAGACATGTTTAATAGGTTTTGTAAATAGCTGCCGACACGTGTCAGCACATGCTCTGGATGACTTGTGCATTCCCGAATATTATTTCAAAGGCATGCATTCCCACTCACAAGTTTTCTAAATGTTTATGAGATTCTTGTCATGGTTGCGAGTTATGGGTGTGTGTGTGTACATATCTTTTGTTTTGTGTGTGCATTGACTCACTGAATTGTTCCACTTTTTAGGAATACTAAATTGTGGATCTGCATGGAATATTGTGGGGGAGGATCACTGCAGGATATCTACCAAGGTATACAGTAAATAACATTCAAATCCTGTGCAAGCATTTGTGACTACTGAAAACCTCAGGGTTATTACGCATCTTAAAGGAATTTGTTGAAAGTGTAGTTTCCCCTTTAGCCCATCCAAGAAGTGGAGGACTTAGTTTCTTCATCAGAATAGATAAGGAGAAATTTATAATTCACAACACAACTCCAGTCCAGTCCAACACAACTCCAGGTTTTTTTAATAGCAATCGGGCACTCAAATTTAAAATTCTTGATCACTCTCATATTGTTGCAAACTCGTGTGATTTTATTGCTTTTTTAATCTAGGATGGGAAATCTGCATAAAAGGAGTGGAATATTTTCCACAAACCGCTATAAATTTCATTCTGTTCCTAACAACAATTCCATCTCACATTTTTGAGATGAATCATTCCTTTGAGAGTTTAATGTCTGCATTTAACCACTGCCCCAGTTAAGCGAGAGTTAACATCATACGTTCTTCACAGTAACTGGACCTTTAAAGGAAAAACAGATTGCTTACATCTGCAGGGAAACACTCCAGGTGAGGCTAATTAATTATTAAAAAACATCTTTGGAGGCATAAATCTTTCCCAATGACACATCCGTGCATTTTGAGAAGGTTTCTGTTCTTGTCTCACCCAGGGTTTGAATCACCTCCATGAGACAGGCAAAATACACAGAGACATTAAGGTGAGACACAGAGACATTAAGACGTTAACTTGTTTTATTACTTGGGGTCTTTAGCATTTTTTATGTATCTGAAGAAGTCTCTATTGCATTTATTGATTCAAAATCCAGTAAAAGCAGCAATGTTTTGAAAGACCATTACCATTGTAATCTGCTTTATTTATTTTATTCAACTTTAAAATCTGTGTGATGACAATGCTGCATTTTCTCTTCTAATATAGGGAGCCAATATTCTTCTTACTGATCGAGGAGATGTCAAGCTGGGTAAGTGATTTTATGTCAGACAGATGTCTAAAGCTGCACATTTTAGATTATTGCATCTCGTTTTCTCTCTGCAGCTGATTTTGGGGTTGCAGCTGAGATCAGTGCTTCTGTCGCTAAGAGGAAGTCCTTCATAGGAACTCCCTACTGGTGAGCCGTCTGCACAGAGATTTGCCCTTGAGTCCTGCTGAATCACACTGTCTGGATTGTTTTGTAATGCAATTCTCATACTGTCTCTTAAGATTAGTACAAAGCAATAGTTGACCAATAAATGAATATACTCACCCTCATGTTATACCAAACCCTTATGACTTTCTTACTTGCATGAAACACAAAAGAAGGAATGACCAAGGCTGCATTTCCCAAATGCTTTTGGGTAAAACAAAAAAAAAAAACAGTTTACTACAAAAAATCAGCTTAATAAACTGTAGCTATGGAATATCTACTGTTTGTTTTTGGAAAGAAATTAGTATTTTTTTTTATATATACAAGACACATTAATAAATCAGAAAGAGTATTATTTTAGATAAATGCTGTTCTTTTCTCTTTTGAACATTTGATTCATTAAAGAAACATAACACAAAAAGCTGCAAAATTGCTTTCAACATTGATAGTAATAAAAATATTTCTTGAGCATTAAATCAGTATATTAGAAGGATCCTGAAAATTCACCACAGGAATAAATTACATTTTACATCTTAACAACTCCAACTCCTTGAAATGGCTGTGTGTGTGAGATTTTATTACATTTGCAGGTTTTATAACAATACACAACAATATTAAAATAATCTACAATCCAAATATTTCCATATGCCCCTTTTCCATTCACTCCTTTATTCTTTGCATTATTCTGAAAGGTAATCAGACCAACAGCAGGCTGTGATTTGTCTAAAGGAAATGTGTCTTTGTTTTGTTAGGATGGCCCCTGAGGTGGCTGCGGTGGAAAAGAAGGGTGGATATAACCATCTGTGTGATATCTGGGCAGTGGGCATCACCGCCATTGAGCTGGCAGAGCTACAGCCACCTATGTTTGACCTTCATCCCATGCGGTCAGTATGACTCATTTTATTCATTTACGAAAATAGAAAATACTCTGTAACAAAGCGTTTTTGAACTGAGGTTATATTTTCTGTTGTAGAGCTCTGATGTTGATGTCTAAGAGCAGCTTCCAGCCTCCCAAACTAAAAGACAAAAGCAAATGGTAAGATTCAAAACACCACAGATACTGTGGAAAGGAGATTTCATTACTAAAAAAAAAAAAATGAAATCAATTTTTTTGATTGGTGAGAGGTTTGTGTCATTGTCTTTGCAGGACTACTCTGTTTCATAGCTTTGTAAAGATGTGTTTGATCAAAAGTCCTCGCAAGAGGCCGGCGGCAGAAACTCTTCTCCAGGTGAATCAAACTTCATATTAGCATTGCTGCTTTGAATATCAACTTTCCTTTTGTGGTTATAAAATGAGTTGTGTCTTTGTGTATTTATGTATTTTTAAATAATGTTTAGAAAGGAAGCATATCATATATACAACAGATTTAAGTAAAAGCTATCATAAAATCTGGATCGACATTGACTAAACAAGAAAAATCTGTGATTGTTTTTTGCTGAAGAAATCCTAAATGGAGCATCCCTACAAGAGAAAATTTAATTAAATATACAATACTGCATTTTTATGCATTTTGTATTTATAGAAAAGTTGGTCATTTTTGCCATTGTCTTTCTCCCTAGCACCCTTTTGTAACACAGCTACTATCCAGAAAATTGATGATTGAGCTACTGGACATGGCAAGTAACCCAGACCTCCATCATCCACCTAGTCTTGAAGAAAATGAAGAGGTGAGAAAAAGACATGATCACATTATGTTGCAATAACTGTAATTATGAGACAGCAACTATTCATGAGAGATATTCATGTCCTATGGCTCAGAATTTACATGTTTTTATGCTAAACTTCTTTTGCAACGTATACATAGTTATCGTAATTTTGACATGAACGCAGGAATTCAGGGTTGCGCCATATTTAAGTTCTGACAGGAATGAAAACGAGACTGTGAGGGACATAAATACAGAATTGTTTGAATGGATTTTGTACGGTTGTTTAACAGCATGGCAATTGTTCAACTGACAAAGCATCTATGCCGTAGAAACGTTTAGGAGATGAAAACTGTTTTGATAGTCAAGTTGTAAAAATTACATGCTCCAGGACCTTTATGCAACATGTGCCTTTGTAAAGACTGTAAGTCTATTTCTCACAGCCTCGTTTCTATCTGTATTAAATTCAGTATGCCGTCTAATCCGAGGCCTTCTGAATGTTTTTCTTATTAGGAAGTTATTTGAATTACATCATAAATCAATAAACAAGACAGAATTTCTTAAAAGCATGCTTTTAAGCTTTCAAATTACTTAATTAAAATTACTTAAATTATTTCAACTTATGTTCACATCTGCATGTCATCAAAAAAGATTTGTCTAAACAAGGATAAATAAAGAACAATAAAAGGAACCCTCCTTATGAATGCTCAAGATTCTTGGTAAACCTTTCCCTAATTTATCAAGTCATTTAATGCTTTTTCTAAAGATTCATGCCAGAGTTCAGTTTGTCAAAGTGTACAGTTTTTTTAGTGGAGATATTTGTGTGTGTGTGTTAAAGGCAAACGATACAGCTCCAGATACAATCCAGTCTAAAGGGAAACATAAGCCAGTGGAGAGAAGTTTATCTGAAGAACAATGTAAGTTCTAGTTAACATAGTATTTATTTCCAATAGAAATAATACATAACCATTTATATTTCACATACTATTAACCTACTACAACATATAATATTCAGTCCTAATTGTATATATATATATGTTTAAAATTGTTTGTATCAGCTGATAAGTGTGCCTAAATTACATTTTTGTATACTATATTCTATTTAGATTTTTCTTGGAAATAATTTTAAGTAAATATTTCATCAAAAGTCTTCATATTTGTATTTGCATCCTTTTTTCTATCATTAATTTATATTATATACTTTGTTATACTGTACACATACCAGAATAAGTCAATATAAACCTCCTACGCAATCATTTATTATGAGTAAAATGAGTAGCAAACACATTTTTGGCCATATCTTTTTTTTTTTTATTCTTGATTATATTTTTTGATATATTATGTTCAAGTTGACTGTCATTCCAGTGTCTATTTTCAACGCAGCTTGTGCATGATTAAAAAGTTAAATGTATGGAAGTGTAGCAGAAGAGGTGCTGCTTCAACAAGGCTGCTATTGAGCATAGCTTCAGTGATGTCAAGAGGCACACAACTCATAGAGCTGGTACTGTTTAGCACACGTCTATGGCATGTGCTTATCCATCCCCCTCACACACTCACTCGCGTGAACTGGATCCAGTGCTCACATTTGAGGCCAAGCGGAGAGTGCGATGCGTGTGTGTGTGTGTTATCGTGTGGCAAGTTCATGTCCATTTCACTGAGAAACCATTGTCACCACTCTTGACACTCTTGAAGATTACAGCATTCAGAGACAGAGAAATCAGGCAGACAGACAATGAAGCTTTTTTAGGGCAGATGAGGAAGTGGTGTTTAAACTTACATTTGATATGAATATGAAGTTCTTGGAGGTCTCATATATATGCAACCAACAAGAACACCATAGAAATCACATTCTAACATGTTACAAAATCTGAACAACATGATTACTTATATTGTGGATTAATATTGTCTAGATTTGTTGATATTTACACTACTAGTAAAAATGGATAAATGAAGACTAGTGTAGTAAAATTGAATATGCCTTGAATATGTTTGTTTCAGTTGACCAGGTCAAGTTTACGCCTCCCAGGAGGAAAGAGACTGAACCCTATCCTGACCTGGTAAGTTTTTATTGCCCTCTCTCAGTGATGTTCTTTACAAGCCATTGAGACATATAAAACACAATCCACATTGTTTTACACGTCATAATACATGGTTATCACTTGAATCGAGTATGTTTATGTTCTCAGGGATCTTGTGATGATTGGAGCATATCTGGAGATGAACCAGAGTCACCGTGAGTGCTGACTTATATAAGTGGACTTAAAATTGCATTACAGAGTACACATTTATTAACCGTTTAACGGAAATGTATTAATTACTGCAGGGGTCTTTTGGAAAGTGTGGAGGAAGAGTTACAGCAGAGGTGGGACAAACTTATATTCTGGCGCCATCTTGTGGTTGTGCAAAAAAAAAAAAAAAAAAAAGATGTGCTAAAAAGTCAAATTTGGCCTTGATTAGGGTTAGGTTAGGATATCAGTTTTGTGTATATATATGCTGTCAAATGATTAACTGCATTTAAAATTAAAGATTTTGTTTACATAATATGTGTGTGTATTATTTATTATGTATGTGTACATGTGTATATATTTAAGAAAAATATGTTATGTTTATATATTAAATGTATTTATAAATAATATAAATTATACATATATGCATTTAAATATATGTGAATATTTTCAAATTATTTAGTTCAAAATTATTTTAATTACAATTCCTTAGTGCCTGTTTTCATGCACAATTTTAAAACTCACCTGCGGAAAGCAGAAATATAATTTGCTCATGATTATGAGAAATATTTTGGCATTGAACCTTCTTTCTGTTTCAGGAGTTTGACAGTAGAAAGACTCTCATCTTTTGAGGTATTTGTGAACCTGTCCTAATGATTCATTTATGACGATAAAAACAAACAAACAAAAAAAAAAAAACCATAAGGCTGTAAACAGTTTCTAATGTGTCATAGTGGAGTAAAAGGAAAAGCGGATTGTTCAGCCCACCACCCGTCTCTGCTACGACCTCACTTCCTCCCATGAGCTCTTTAGACTGTGATCCGGAGGACAAGAACCTTACTCTTCGACCCAGTGCTACTCTTTGCCCTGAATCTGTATTAAGTCCTAAATCAGGTATTACTATCTTCACATAAAGTACAAGACACCTGGGAAACTCCCCATACAGAGTTTTAAAACATTTCTGTGTTTGTATTTTGTCAGTGTTGTTGAGGTGCTCAGGCAGTCGGGATGTGCGGCACTGGTGCAGCGACGGTAATGACACACAGGACAAACAGAGGACTCTTACAAGGACTCTCAGCAGAGACACGGCTCTCTCTGCGGAGTGGAGCACCATGAGGAAAAAAACAGAGGACTCTGTGAGTTACACAATGTTGTTATATACACCACATAACAGACTTACACTTGTGTACTTATATTCCACACTTTCATGCATCTCAGCTACATTAATGTCCTTTTATCAAACACAGTGTCTGATTCACATGCATGCCTCATACAAATATCTAAATAAATCCAACATTCATTTGGTCAAAGAAAAACCTTCGTTAGTCACCCCTGTTAAGTAATCTTAAATTAATTTGATTGGTTGAAACATTATTAGATCAAATATTTTGGTGTTATTTCATTATATCTATCACATTATTTAGTTTGGTGCATTGCTAAATGTTTCAGCACCATGGACAGATCTCAAAAACTATTACATGTTAATACACATTTTGTATGTTTTTTGAATCATTAAAAGTATTACTGACTGACTAAAAAGAAACTAAAAATCATAAAAAATGGTTCCTTGTATTTCTAACCTTTAATTCATAGAGAGCCGATTCTCACGGACTTCCTCCCACTCCCCAAGTCAATGTAAGTTTAACCACGTAATAGCACCTTTTAAATGTGTTAAACCTCGCTATTACTAAATTTGAGTGTGAATATGCATAATAATATAGAATTAAGGACTAGGTTTATCACTAGTATGAACCTAAGAATAAATCTTAAAATGTACATCTATGTCTATATTTACATCTATATTTATGAAATATTGTATGTAATTCATGTTGCCTAGATGGGAGCCTGTTTTACTAAAGTATTTAATGGATGTCCACTGACAATTCACTGTGCAGAAACATGGGTTTTGCCCAAAACAAGAGGTACAGAGTTCCATTCATATTACTGATCCAGAATTGTGATGAAAATAAAATGTAATTTAAATGCAGAATCAGAGTATTAAATAATTCTGTTCGATTTATCAATAATTTCCTCATAGATCAGTATTTAATTCTTGGTGCGGAGGAGGGGGTTTATATCCTTAACTTAAATGAACTGCATGAAGACACCTTAGAAAAGGTATTTAGAATATAACTGTTTCTGAGACATGAGAGAGAAACATCTTATTTTTAATGGTTAAAAAGTAATTCACTCCTGATCTCCATTGCAGTTGCTTCCACAGAGATGCACTTGGCTTTACGTCATGAACAATGTCTTAATGTCTATCTCTGGTACGTAACATTTGTGTAGTTACATGGTTGAAATATTAGATGTTGTGATATCAGTAATCATAAATAAATAGATAAACACATGTACACCTCAGTTTAAAAAAAAATTCTATTCTGTCCTGTTCTGTTCGTAGGTAAGTCATCTCATCTCTACTCTCATAGACTGACAGCTCTGTTTGAGCAGCGAGGGCACTTGCAGAGGAAACATGGTCACTTGTCCCTCGGCACCAACCGCTTCACAGAACGGATCATCCACAGGTCACATAAACACACAAGTTTTAATAATTCAGCTTATCTGTTGTTCGTTTGGAACTCAGAATAATCTTTTCACAGGAAGTTTGCTGTGTCAGTGAAGATCGCAGACACCAAGGGATGTCGGAAGTGCAGTGTGGGTGAGGGTCAATTCTTGTGGTAATAGATCAGTGTTTATTGATTTTATCCTGATGAATGTCTTTGCTGATGTTCTGTTGTTGGTTAAGATTTAAAAATGCTGAAAGGCATGTTTTCTTGATTTCTCTTCATCAGCTCGTAACCCATACACAGACAGCACGTTCTTATGCGCTGCAGTTCCCTCTGGTCTTGTGCTACTATTGTGGTATGAACCGTTGCAGAAATTCATGCACCTTAAGGTAACAATAACTCTATAAAGCTTACTTTATCATACATTTCTAAGACCTCTAAAAGTATCTCTAAATGCAGGTCTTCTATTTTCAGATTGACAGTTTATATTTTTAACAAGTAAAAGTCCTTTTCCACAGTGTTGTGTCACAATTTTTAAAAGAATCAATTTTATATTGTCAGTAGTATTTCAAAATGAACACTTTCTGGCCTAAAGAATACATATTCTGTAATATATTAAAGTTTATTTGCGGAAACGGATAACTCAATTTTTAAAGGGATTAAAAAAAACATAATTTTTTGTATTCTACGTTATTCCATGAGTTTATGTAGTTTAAGGTTCCAAAAACACATTGTTTTCCACATACTGTATATTTGTGTTGCTCATTTAAGCCTATCTGAAACGTTTGGATTTTTACAAAGCTCATCTTTTTGAGAATTAAGTTGTGTTCTGATTGGCCAGCTATCTAGTGTGATTGGCCGAATGCAAACAATAAAACCCATTACAAACGAGGCATTTGTGGCATCCAGTAGGGACATTAATTACTCTTTTTATGGGTTGTGTGTATGCATTTAGGTGGTTTTATGTAAATAAACCCACACTGTGATGTGGAGAAGAGGGGTATGTTTAAATGAGCCGTTTTAGGGGGGTGTGGACCAGTGTTAAACTTTATAAAGAATGTCTCTTTGGTTTTTTACTTTATTCTTTGAAACTTTAGGGGTCTTGTCTATGCACTAAGAGCTTGTAACACTTAAAAAAAACTTGAAATCGCATTAATCTCAAATTAAACTGCAGTTGAGTTGTTTTGATTATGTTAAAAATATCTAAAAATACAGCTAACTAACACAATAAAACACAAAAACATGATAACATAATGAATAAAAAAAACATGATTTTTGAAAAACCCAACAAAAAAAATAAATAAAAAAAGAGAACATCTATCTTATTCATCATTGTATTGCATTACATGTGTTTGCCCTCCACGATAACAGAGAAGATAAAACTAAACATTTGATGATAAATCTAAGCATTTAAATATAATCATAGACAAAGACATAATATAGACATAATATTGGGAGATATTGTTGCAATGAATGCTCTGAGTCTTGCGGATCCATTTGCGGGACTTTATTATGAAACCCAGCAGAGGAAACAATACACAAAACGGGGAATCCAAAAGAGTAGTCAAATAGCAGGCAGAGGTCAATATGGCAGGCAGCAGAAATCAAACACGATATAAACAGTCCAAAGTCAAACACAGGGAAT
>JAUCMU010000125.1:7733703-7747631 GCA_032275025.1 Enteromius treurensis | reverse complement strand
AGAGCCTTGGTGAGAGAGGTAAAGAAGAACCCAAAGATCACTGTGGCTGAGCTCCAGAGATGCAGTCGGGAGATGGGGGAAAGTTGTAGAAAGTTAACCAACACTGCAACCCTCCACCAGGGCCTCTCCTCAGTGCAAGACACGTGAAATCCAGGTGTGAAAAACTTGTTGCACCTTTTCCAAAAAGACTCATGGCATGCATTTCAGTTTTTCTTTTTTTCATAAATCTGCAATAATTTCCACAATTCTGTGTTTTTCTGTCATTATGGGGTGCTGTGTATACATTAATCAGAAAAACTTAAATGGTTTTAGCAAATGGCTGCAATATAACAAAGAGTGAGAAATTTAAGGGGGTGTGAATATTTTCCGCACTCACTCTACATACTGTATATATTTATATGGATGTGTAATTTATTATTATAAACCTTAGCACAAATCAAATGTATAACCTGTAAGGCCTATATGACATACCTGCTGTAATTGCTTGTTCATCTCATTGTTTTGGTGGTGTTGGGCATCTAAACAAAACAAGTCATCATTATTTGCCATAAGACAATGACTACTAAGGCTGTCTAAGGCAGTAGTTAATATTTATGGAAATATGGTAATACCATTATTACTACCAGAATGTCAGAAACATAAAACAACAATTTCATATTATAGTTAATGTGCTACTACAGTATATTTACTATTATGTATGTGCTATTGCATTGTTCAGATACCTTCATTCTGCTTGTTTCTTTCCTTAAACCTTATGAAGATTACTACGGCAAAAACAGAGGAGAGCAAAACCAAGCCGCACAAGATCATGATTATTGTGTAATAGATGTGACAGGATTGATCAGTCGTCCCTGATAAAACCATTCAAATAAGTCAATAAAGACAAACGGGGGAAGAGAGAACAACATTTTTGTTTTTAATGTAGAAATAACAAATATGATGAATAAGGAACAAATTTTATTTAAACAGCAAGGCACTTACCGCAATCCATATGTGTTGTATTCTCTTTGGGCTGACTAGTATCTATAAAGATAAAAAAGACAAGTTAGTGGTAAGTGAATAGCATAATGCTGGAATAAATAAATTAACTAAGCATATCATATGAAAATATAAATATTACCATGTACCACCACTAACTGTGTTTTGTTGTGAAACATCATGCGGTTTGTCAAAAAACTTCCACAGTAAAAATTCCAGAGTCGGAGAGGTCCACATTTACAATCTTCAGGGAAGAAAATGTTTTGTTCACTGACATCTCTATATGACTCTTCTTAAAGTTATTAAAATATATGGAGTCCGCTGGTTTTTCACCCACATATTGAGTAGCAATGCAAAGCGGCAGAGAATCGCTTGTGTGCTTGAACCAAGCGATATAACTGGGCTCTTTTAGTATGTTTGAACACAGAAGAGAAACAGTAGTTCCCCTCTTCACTGTTTCCACAAAAGATGAAGCTGCTTGTTTTACAAAGATGACACCTGCAAATAACATATGATGTCAAAGGAAAGAAGTGAAAGACAATGATTCAGATGTCAATGGATTTTCCATTTTGCATTTAAATCCCATCAAAACACTGTAATGCATCACATCTAAAAGCACTTTCTATGATTTCCATGTAACTTTTAACTGTTGAACTCAAAAGAAGATATAATGAAAAAGATTAAAACAACATTGAATCTCTTTGAAAAATTGCATAGAGTCATTCTTCAAAATGTCTTTATGTTCCACAAAGAAGAATGAAAGTATGCCATACAGGTTTGGATATATGTTCAAATTCAGTTATTTAAAGAAAATCTAATATTTGATATAAACAAATAGTATTACAAGTATAAAGTAATTATACAATTTATTTTTCATTGTCCCACTTTTAATAGCAAACATCATAAAGGTATATTTACCTATTAAAAAAAGCGTCAGAGGACGTGTTGCAGAAAAAATCATGTTTACGTTCCAGCCAAATCAACTCAACTGAGAGGTTCAAATTCAGCTTTATTTATTTGAAGGGGGCGTGGCTTTTACACTGTGTTTGCGCCACTGTATTAAAGTAGACTGTACTATAGTATACACTTTATAGAACTCATTTGAAAGAGGGCTGGAGTGTTGTCTAAACGGAATGTTGTAATGTGACAAAATAATAGAAATGCTCATAGTCTTGAATTTCCTTCAATTTTTGTTTGTTTTTTTAGGCCATACTGTGCTTCTGATATAATTAGGTCTCAGACCTTTATATTCTAAAATCACTCAAACAAAAAGTAAAAATAATATGCTGTACATGCAATAACTAACCAGGTAATTGTTGTTTAATATATTTTACAATTTATTGTTTGTCATCATCCAAATGAATAAGCATTACAACGGACCTGAATGCCTACCTTATGTTACATAATTTTCCTTGAACATTCACAAAACTAAAGCTGAAGGTCAGCCGATAGGTGGAGACATTTCCATCATAGTACCATAATTCATTTTTTTATGAGTATGATTTTGTGGGCCTTCAGAGCTGGCAGTGCATTAAAAAAAATGAAAAAGTTGTATTCTTTTATTATTAGGTAACACTTTATTTCAATAGTCCACTTTAGACATTCTACTAACAGTAACTTTGCAACTACATGTCAACTAGCAGTCATTGGAGTATTAGTAGATTGTCTGCTTTACACTTTATTTTGATGGGTCAACAACATACAACATACTGACTATGACCCAATAACCCTAAACCTACCCTAACAGTCTACTCTGAGAGTTAATAGACATGTAGTTGCAAATGAATGACAATGAATTTACATGTAGTTGACATGTAGTTACAAAGTTACTTATAGTTACTAGAATGTCTAAAGAGGACTATCAAAATAAATTATTATTATTATTATTATTATTGCTTTATAATCCTTATTCAGATGCAAATTAAATTAAGAAACCTGTGATTAGTAGTGCAATACTTCTATGTAAATATCTGTAAAAAAACAACAACAACAAAAATTATAGGCTACTGCCAAATAACAATACAATACTGTGCACAGTCTGTGAATACATCATATTTACAGCATTATTAAATAATTTGCATGCATCTTATTAACCTTTTTTTCCAGAAATATGTGAGCATAGTGATTATAGACCAGCCACATCTCAAACCACATGGCCACGTTCAAACAAATGCAACCTCTCATCAAATAAAATGGCAGGGGTTCAAAACAAATAATGGTTTCCTGTAGGGAGTGACAGGAAGTAGCCGTTCAGCAGACGGTGAACACACAATGATTGAGCTTAGTTCACCTTTTAGATCAGCAATAGTTGTTTCGTTTTACAGTTTACCACAATGTTAATGATTAATCTACATAACACTAAAATAATTTTATAGTCTGTTAAGTGTGTAGCAAATGTCATAATTGTGTATTCTTTGTTCAAATCTAATTCTTGGTCATTAGTTTATGTACACGTAATAATCCAGCAGAAATACAAGATGTTGTTTATTTAAAGTGTGATGTACTAAGATGTACAGAATGCCTTCATTACATATAAACCATATAAACAGTGTGTGTGTGTGTGTGTGTGTGTGTGTGTGTCGAATTGTGTTTAAATGTATATTTAAATCATGCCATAAATATTTAAATGTACAAAAATTAAAGTGACTTCGCAATTAATATGAAAATCATACAATCAAATCAAAATACCATTTTAAATAGTTGGAGAGTAATAAGAAACTATCTTTCTCTCTCTCTGTCTCTCTCTCTATTGTCTGATGTTGGTAGAAACAGCATCACAACACTTTATACACTTGTGGTCTAGGACCATGAGCCCACGCCACAAAAAAAAAAAAAAAACCTGCAATCACCTAGTAAGATCAAGAATGGAAAGAATGAGATAGCCCTCATCAGTACTCGCGCCTTTGCATCTGAAACTTTCCATTGAACCACTTGTGTTGAAAGTGACTACAGCAATTCAGTGAAGTTTGGCCTAAAGCATGGCTTCTTGTAGTAAATAATAGGACTACAGAGTGGGGCAATTTCACAATCTCCCAAATTATATATATATTTTTTTTAAATATTACTTGTAATCATTTACAAATCAGAACATTATTTATTAATCTGGACAAAGGCTGGTGCAGGTATTCTGCTGCAACACACCTCGTCATAATAAGTATTTCAGCACCACGGACAGAGACACATTATATTTTTGTTACATTAAAAGGAATTGTACACCAAAAAAGAAAAGCACCGCATTTTACCATGTCTTTAAACGCTAATATTCAAATGCCAGTTTGCATTTTCACCCAGCATATTTGATTAATTTATTGTGTCCTGCGATGCAATTTAAATTAATTAGTAAACAATTAGTAATCAGTTTTTGATTCATCTTAGTAATGTTACGTGTATGTACCACATGGGGAATTTGCCCTTTAGTTTGATGATTGATACATGGCTATAATGTCAAACTGATACTTTTATCTTGTTCGTAACACTTATTTGACTCATATTAGATGAAGCATTTAATGTGTCTTTAAGCCTCAAAAGCACCTACAAGTACAATAATCAGTCTTTAGAACAGCTCAGTTACTCATATGTCTGATAATTATAAGACAGTTTATCCTATTCATTTTTTAAAGGTCAGTATTAGCACAAAGCCCAGCCTTTTGCACAAGCAAGGGATGTAACAGTAACTGGGACTCCAGCCAGAAGACAGAGTCTAAGCTGCATCACTTCCTTTAGAGGACTGACAGAGAGAAGCAGCTCAGTACAGAGTGAGAAGTGTTGAGGTGAACTTCAGCGGACCAGCTATGACATTCACCTATATATAAACTATAAAATACAGACATGAATTTAAAGACTATACAGCATATGAATACAGCACTTCACAAGATGAGTAAATGTAAAAATGTAAGTCAGCACAACCATAAAACATTTTTTAAAATCAGTTGTATAAAAAACATTCTAAAAGAAACAATCACGTGTATTTATAGTTATTTTTGATTAGCTAAACTAAATATTTGTTGCAATTATTATTGACATTAAAGTAAACAAACAAATAGGTAAAAGAGATTATGAGACGTTTGTTTGTACTTGTACACTATGTGTGTACCTTTGTTCATGCATTGCTCGCGCACATTGTGGTTTGATCATTTTCCAACCACAGGACTGACCTCTTGTTTGTTTTGAAGACCCTTTCTTGAATCAAAACCACAAAAACATCCTTCTCAACGTTTCTATGTAACAATGAAAAAAAATTTACCCAGTGTGTGACTTTTCAAGACATTTCTCTATGTTCTCACTTTTCAAAACGCTTATAAATCACACAGAATTAAGTTTTTGAAAATCTAAAAATGCCTGTAGTTTCCTGCAAAGGGTAGGATTAAGTGTACGGTTGGTGTAGAACAATAGCACATAGAGTCTGTACAGCATAAAAACCATTAAGCCTATGGAATGTCCTCACTTTTCACAAAAACAAACATGTGTGTGTGTGTGTGTGTGTGTGTATATATATATATAGCCTAAACTAAAATATTGACAATACACATGTTTGTGCATGTTAAGTCTTTATCTGAACTATGATATGCATGGTCATGTGTGCAGTATAAATGCATCACATAGATTTTGAGATATTTAAAGTAAAACAAAAAAATTTGTTTGTAACGATATTGTTGATTCTGAACATGCAATAAAGCAATTTGCATTAACAGTACAGATTAGATTTTAGATTTTTAAGTAACGTTTTTGTTTTTCTAACATAAAAAGAGATACAAAATTAAAATGTTTTTGAAACACAATTAAACTAATATATAATTATTATTGCGTGTTTATTACGGACTCCTGTTTTTTTGTGCAACTGCAGACTTTAAAATGCTGATCTTTCATAGAACACAAAAAAGAGGTCACTCTGTATTACAGGCCTATGGTAGAACACCGCCTCATAATTTCTCACGTTGTACTGAGGGGCTTCTTCCTGTCTCCGTTTCTGCAGGAAATGATGCTCTTCTTTGTTCGCTTTCTGACTTGAGTCCCGCTGTTGCAAAGTCAGACTTCTGTGGTTAAGAACAGACATCTCAATCAAAAACATTCTAACTTCACAGATGAGATTATCACAAACAATAAAATCGTTATTGCAGTGAGTTACATAGCTACATAGAAAATAGTTAAATAGCTTGGGGCTTTTCCATATTACAGACCAAGGGTAAAATAAAACCTAGGTGTAAATTTCTGTCTGTAACGGTCTATGAGTTTAATTGCTCTCACGTTTAGATATGATTTTTAGATATGATCATAATGACCTCACGAAGTTCATAATTGATTAATGCATAATGCGTTACAGGTTTACAGCGTTTAAAAAGGAATATAGACAAACAATTATCCCATACTGCTCCCTACTGGTACTTCTTGTCACTGCTGTCAATATTTACCTCCACAACATACATCCCAGAAAACAAACAACAAAAAAATATATTTTCCTTTTATGAACATTCTTTATTGTTTTATTATTGTTATCAATTCTTATTTTTATTATATTTTATATTATATTATAGCTTTGTAATTCTAAAAATCATGATTTTGGCAATCATTTTGAAGGCTGAAATAGAAGTAATTTGTTATCTTAAAGAGCTTTTCTACTTGATTAAATCCATAAATTCTAGGTTTTGTTAAGAAACGGATGGGACCCGTATGGTAAGTGAAACAGAGAATGTTCATTTACATCAGAAGAGTAATGCAGTGATGGTGATCGGGATCAGATGGTGAGTATAACAGGATAAACAGTTCAATAATGGAGTATCTTGCAGGTCGATGGAGCGTTGGAGGCTTTGGAGACGATGGAGACGAGGGAATGAGGAGTGACAACCACACACCACATAAAACAATTTCTAAGGTAGCTGGAGAGACACAGGAGGAATCCGGGAGCCTGGGAGGAGACACAGATACTGAGGAGCACAGGGAGAGAATCACTGTTTAATTATAGCGGTAGGCTTGCCAAGGTAAGTATTGCCAAGAATTCTTCCACTTCATGTGAAAATGAGCTCAGACGATGACTGCAGTGTGGTTTTATGCAGTGACTGATGAGGTTGTTGATGAGTGTCAGGTGTGCGTGATCAATACTCAGGAGAAATTGATCATTGTGATTGGAGGGGTGCAGAGCCTGCATGTGTCTGTGACAGTTTTGTTGTTAGAATTGTTAATTGACTGTAAAATTTTGAAATAGGTGTATTTGGGTTCATAATGTTACATTTCATTTTTATTTATTTATTTATTTATTTATTCAGGAAACAGTTCATATGGGTCTTACCATTTTTTACCAAGTACCAACCCACAATAATGACCTCTTTTCATGCCTTTATTTCAAAACCACACAAATAGTATTAACAAAACATCTGCCATTATCAAAAGCAACTGACTGCTTTAATAATGATTATAAAACGAGAACTGTCAGTACATGTAACTTTGTGTGTGTGTGTGTGTGTGTGTGTGTGTGTGTGTGTATTTTGTAAATTCATTGACATTTTACTTTCAGTGTCTATATTGCAGTATATTTTGAGGAACAGAACTTATGACCAAGATTTAGTTTAATGCTTGATGTTTGCAGAGATGTGCTTCTACATGCAGTTTCGCTTTTGTTCTATGAACTCAGGCCACAAAGCTTAACCTGCAAGAGTGAAAATAAACCAAACCTCAGAAAAGAGCGTGCATTTATGTGGTCAAACATTTCCTGAAAAACAGTTCACACTGTACTTTTAATATTGTAGTAAATTATTAGCATACTGAAGATCACACTAATATTCCAGGGGGTGTTTTCAATGCAGATAGAAACATTTACAATAGGAAATAAATAGATCTCATATAGATCCTTGAAGCGAATGTGTTATTTTTTAGCCATTAATAAAATAAATTGCGATCAATAATTTAAAACAAAAGAACATAATTTACAGTAAATATGGCAATACAGTGATAAAAGCACAATGGACAAGGACGTACAACCTTATATCTTTCACTGCTTGACATACAAACTTTGAATTCTGTACTATTTTTTTAAAATGTAGTATTTTCTGGCTAATATGGCATAATTGCAATGAATAATTTGGCCTCAGCTATTAAAATAAAGTAAATTATGTGGTAACAGCAGAGTTCGACTTAATTGTGGTACCGATTTGTAAAAGTTTTGCACTTATGTTTTTTATTAGATTTTTTATCTAATACTTATCTTATATGCAATCATTTATTAATATGTAATTTAAAAATGCAATTAAATATGAAATATTAACACACACACACACATATATATATATATATATATAGTGAAGAATTATATAGAATATAGAATTATGACCAGCCATTTTGACACCTAAAACAGAGAGACATAAAAAAGGATTGTTTAACATTTTGACATTTATATACATACTTATTTCAGGTTAAAAAGTAAAACCGACTTGCACGTCTATTAATTTGAGTGCCAACGAGTAAGAACTCATCACACAGTGCTGTGTAGAAAGTACACATATAAATTCACATTAGGTAACTGGCATAGTTTGGGGGCAATGTTTAAAAACGTGAAACATATTAAATGAAATAAATTTTTAAACATAAACAATGAAATACTGTCTAGTTACTTTATATTATTTATAATGTCAAAATGTTGTCTTTAACCCGTATGTAAACCAACATTCAGAGCAAACCCACACCTGTGCACTTTGCTCTCCTTGAGTGGCACAACTCTGTATACTGTATGTCATCCTATATAAAGCACAGCTCAAAACTGCTTTCTTCACAGCACTGTGTGATGAGTTCTTGCTCTTTGGCGCTAAAATTAATAGACGCGTAAGTCGGTTTTACTTCTTAACCTGAAATAAGTATGTGTTTAAATGTTAAATGTTAACAATCCAATTTATGTCTCTCTGTTTTAGGTGACAAAATGGCTGGTAATAATTCTATATTCTATATGCATGTGCAAACTGTGTCTCAAGTTTCTTTTAAAATGCAACACAAATTCAAACTGACTGTAGTTGCAATTTCTATAAACCGCATTGCTTGTTAAATGCAAATTTCAACTTATTTGTGTGCAATTATTTAATTATTATTAAGTACTGGGGAAAAAAAAAGATATAAATGTCTATTTTGAATGCAATTGAAGTTGCTTTGGATAAAAGCATCTGGCATCATTTATTATAGTTATTACTTGGAACAAGCACACAATTTTGAAGTTACTTGCTTTTGAAAAAAATCCATATTCTATCCACAAAAACAGAATATTGCATATTTCTGCTAATTAGTTCCCTATTAGTCGGTCACTCTGAGTCACGTTGGTGACCGAAGAATCAGGATCTTGCCAGAAAGACCAATCTACATTGAGTGTAACAAAACAAGTCAATGGGCATTGGCATGTACTAAGCGGTGGTGCATCACTTTTGCTCATTCTCTTTGAGTAAGCTGGCAAAACGAGCGAGGGTGTTGCAGCCTTGGTCAAGGTCTCACGAGGATCATCTTGCCGTTCAGACAGCCACACCAGGAGTGTGCAGTGGCCAGCTCCATTGCGTGCTTTTGCACTGAAAGAGCAACCTCTGAAAGAGCAAAACGGGTGATCGCATCTTTTTAAAGATGTTGCAGATTTACTGAATGTGGGGCCTCAGGTAAATACTGTATAGGAACGGGACACTGTATTTGCACACATTAACTGTTAGTTGCTGCAGCACAATGGTGCCACATAGTTATAGTTATATAGTTTTTCTACATTTTTCATGTGCATACTATCATGGGATTCTTTTATTAACATTAACATTTATTCATTTATCAGACACTTTTATTATTTCATGTTGTAGACCACGAAATAAGAGCTGATTTACAGTTGAGATGTAAGAAGTAGTCAGAAGTATACAGTAAGTTATTATACAGTACTTTGCAAAAGTCTTAGGACACTAGTATTTTCACCAACATAAAAAAAAAAGGTTTTCGGGTGGTTTTTATTATCTTTTGTGGTAGCGAAATATCAGTTTACATTTCCAAATGTTATTTTTGTCATTAATTGTAATAATGCAGTGAGATTATTGTCTTCACAAGGAGTCTGACAACAGCCAGTGCTCCACACAGAGATTTGATCTGATCATCAACCAGTCTGTTTGGAACGACATGAAGTAACAGAACAAACTGAGACAGACTCAATCCAGAAGAACTGTGGTAACGTCTCCAAGATTAAGAAGGTTCTAGGTGACTATAAACATTTCAGATAATTAATTCTTGGAGGCTACTGTCAGGTTAGTGCCCATATGAGTGGCCCTGTTGGGATCCCAAATGTGTATTCCACGGTACACTTCCTAGGGCTGTGTTTTCTAAGCAGACTACGTTCTGCCATTCCTAGAGGATGCAGCCTGAACTATCTTAGAGAGTTCCATGTGCATTAGGACCTAACGGGTTTACTTCACGTAAGTAATTGTCTTTTAACCCCCCTTGGGAGGTGGCGACTCTGTAGTGTACCTCATCTGGTGGAAGGGGACGCTTTCCCAGTGGTATCCAGTCCTACTGGTTGGGTTGCTTGAGAAACATCAGTAGTGACCTCCTCTGTGTAGAGCCCTGTTCTATTGTCTGCCTCATAGGAAGGATCAGGAGGCCAACACAGGGCACTGGAAAGGAGCAGTTCCTCTGGCGCTTTGGTAGGAATCTCGATTCGTCTGTCACCGTCGTGACTTGTAGTGACTGACTGAAAGGGAACATCTCTATTACGTATGTAACCCTTGTTCCCTGAAAGAGGGAACGGAGATGTCAAATACCGTCATCACAGCTGCTGTACCTCAGCCTAGCTTGGCTCCTCAGCGAAAATATAAATGATGCATGCACCAGCTGCTCACTTATACTGACACAGTGATCAGATGCAGCTGGATGCAATAAGTGCATGCCAATGCCCATAGGCTTGTTTGTTACACTCAAAGTAGATTGGTCTCTCTGGTGAGATCCCGATTCATCAGTCACCGATGTGATGTCTCTGTTCCTTCCTTCAGGGAACGAGGGTTACAAACATAACTGACACGTTATCTGCTAAAAATTGTAATCTGACTGATAACTTCTTTTGCATGTGATAATGTATAGAACCATTGCATTTTTTTTTAAAAGAAATGTATTCTTTATTTATTCAATCATATATTTTTTTTATTAGCCTATAGTTTTATTTTGTTAATTCATGACTTTTGCTAATTATAGGTTTTTGAATTTTCTGTAGGCTGAACATTAAAATTGTCAAACAATAATTATAACATTACAATATAATAAAAATAATAAAAGCACATTACTATATTATTATTATTTTATTATAATATAAATTGCAAATGCATGTTTTCTTTCTTTCTTTCCTTTAGTTAATTCAGATTCTTCAGCATTCTTCCATGTGGTGTTTGTCTGCAATGTTGTGATTTTGCTTCTCAGCGGAATCCTGAACATAATTCTATGTGACAAACTGAGGAGAAAGAAATGTGAATTGTGTGCTGGTAAAATACATTTCAATACTGTTCTAATTTTGTTTCTTAATAATGATTAAATCATTGATTGATTGAATGAATAATTTTGTTTAAAAAAATAAATAAATTAATAAATTATGATTTAAAAAAATATTATATATATATATACATATATAGGCTGCACGATAAATCATATCGCAATTGCAATCACGATGTCAGCCTTTGCGATTATACTACAGCAAATGTTGCTTTTATATTAAACAAATAAATGTATTAGTGGACGTAACAAGACATTCATCATTGCTCACACCAGACGCAAAGCGGTAAGCGTGAGTCATTTACATTTTAAGTGAATGCAAAGACGCAATTAGACATCCTGCAGCAGGATTCGCGAATAAAGCGGCGTGCTTTACACTGCACGCATAAGCGGCGTGAATTCAAAACAAGAGCGCGCGCCGATTGAGCTTTTATTCTGGCAGCTTGTAGACAAGCATCTTTCTGTCTTATTTTCCAGCGTTCTTCTCCGAACACTGTGTGCCATGTGCTTTGATTTATGACATTTCTCTGCACCTGCTACGCGCTGTTGCGCCGCCCCTGCGTGAAAGCTCTCATCCGTTAACATGGACGCCAGAAAAAATGACGCGTGCAGTGTGAAACCGGCGTAAACTAGACATGTTCAAGCGTCCAACTACACGCGAATAGTGAGATATATTCGCCCAAGTCACCTCAGATGTGAACGCACTTTTAACAAAGAGAGATTTGAGAAAATGATTGGCACACTGGACAAGAGATACCTAAACAAATATACTAAGTATATGTTACAACCTGCTAAAATGTTTTGGGATAACATCTAAAAATACAAAAATGGGTATTTGTTTTATCTAAGTGTACTTTTGACTTTTTAATTTAATTTTAATGTTAATTTAATGTAATTTAATTCAGTAATGTAAAGATGTGTCACGCCGTGGGCGTGTTCTTGTGTTTATGTTTGATCATGTCCATGTTCTTTTTTGTTTTGTTTTCATTCTGTCCCATGTGCTCTGATCATTTGTAACCCCGCCCTGCTCATTAGTGTTTGATTCTCTGCCAGCTGTCTCTACCAGGTGTCTTATGTTTTGTCTTTGATTAGTCTGTGCACTTAAACCATGCTCTGTCTAGTGTTCAATGTCAGTTGTTAAAGTATGATTGTCGGGTTGCGTGTCTGCATTGTTCTTTGCATTTTTCGTTCAGCACTTTGGTTATTTTCTTTGTTTTATTAAAACATTCTCATTTATTTGAACTTCTGTCTCTGAGCTTGTTTGTCCGTGGAGGAAGCAAGAGCGCGACATCACCAGCAATTCGTGACAAGATGTTACTGTTGTTTAATTTTGTACAATTTAGTTTTAATTAGTTTTTGCTAGATTGCATTGTATACTGTATCTCAGTTGGGAAATACAGATTTCAGCAAAATTAGTAATCTGTGTGTGCATTTTCCTTTATAACAAGCAAGTTGAGTCAAACCGCTTATATATCGTATCGCAATCGCAAATCCGATTATATAAATCCGTGTATATATATATACACTGTATATTAGTCTTGTTACCATTATTTTATTTTATCCCTTTCTTTTGATTGTTATAGCACATCAGAGGAGGGTTCATCTGGCTTTACCTCATCAACCAAACTCAGCATCTGATGTCAGTAGTAATAGTATCTTTCATAACATCTGATTTGTTCAATTTAAAATATGGTCCTCAGGTTAAATCGTAATGCATTGTTAGAGATAACATATATTGGTTTGTTTGTTTTTCCCTGTTAAAGGATCAAGAGAGTACAGACCTTAATTACACACTGCTACAATTCCCTGAAGACAACACAAAAACAGAGAGCTCAGAGAGTCAGCAGAAAGAGAAGAGGGGGAGCATCACAGTCTATTCCAGCCTTAAAGATCAAATATGAAACATCACTGAGGAAAACTAAATCAGAATTTTCATGTGACTACTACTGCTGTGGACATAAATATGCATAAATCACAAATATGTATGTATGAAGTAGGCATAGTTGTGAATGTATTTTTATTTTATTTCATATTTTATTTTATTATTTTTTTGATACAGAAATATACTGCTCTTCTTTATTCACATAATTATAATCTTGCATTTATTTTAGTGGCCCTTCAACCATAAATCATACAAGTTCTTTATTAGTAATGTTCAAATTCCAACACAGTCTCGAGACCAAATCATCATTTTTTTTTTTTTTTTGCACTATTAAATTGACTTGAACCAACTTTTCGTGTGGTAGGCAGTTTTTCCCTCAGACATTGTGGTTGTTATGATATAGGCTACCAGCAAATGAAAATATATTCATTTTATGCATGTGTGTATATGTGCCTAATGTTAGTTAGGGGCAGTCATGGCCTAATGGATAGGGAGTTGGACTTGTAACCCAAAGGTTGTGTACGCCTTCAATACCATGACTGAGGTGAGACCCTTGAGCAAGGCACCATTCCCCCAGCTGCTCACCTGTAAGTCGCTT
>JAUCMU010000125.1:7689487-7703077 GCA_032275025.1 Enteromius treurensis | reverse complement strand
TTTTAAATTTATATTAAAATTATTTAAAAAAAAAAAAAAAAAAAAAAAAAATCTGAATTTAGGTTCACAAGTTTGCGCTTCCTCATGATGATAAATTTAGCATGTTTGGCGTGCTGTCCAGGATGGGCGAGCCGGGAGATAGACGGACTCCAAGCCCTAGTAGTTTGAACCCTGGCAAGGGCTGAGCTGGATGTCCGGCTCAAACCTCTCGTGCCCCCCTGGAGCGAGAAGGCGCGAAACGGAGCGGATGAGGGAATGCGAAACGAGATAAGAAGTGAGCTTATTTAAGGAGGACGCTTGTAGTTTTGATTGGATGGAGTAGAAAATCGATTGATTAATGCGGCGCCAGCCGTGGCAAATAATGCAAATCATCGGCGCTCCTCCCGAAACTTGTTTCACAACATCACTTCACGCGTTTGCACTTCCTTATGATGATGGAAATCTGCGGAGTTGGGATAGCGAAGAGAAAGAATCCTTTGATGGAGGCGGAGGCGGGGACTAAGCTGGGCATGATCACTGTGGAGGTTAAGAGAAAGTGGAAGGATGCCTCTGCGGAGGCGGGGAAAGGGAAGAGCCTCTGTAGAGGCGGGATAGCAAGGAGGCGGGGGCGGGAAAGCCTCTGCGGAGGCAGGACTGGATGAGGAATCTGATGGAGGGAGGGCAAGCTGGGCAAGATTGGCTGACATTTTGAGGGCTAAGCATGTATTATACAGTCGATATGTAATGGAATATATATATATTTAAAAAACTCCCCTTCCTAAAATACAACTACTGCAACCCATCTCAGTGCACTTGCCCATTTATAAACATAATCCTTAACACAAACACAGACAAAGAATTATTATGCAGAGATATGTGTTTAGAAGAAAAACATATATAAAACATATGATTCATGTCACTAAGATCACATGTAGTTAATGCTTACATTTACTAATTTAATTTATTCAGTAGCTAACATTTTCAGAGCAATGGAAAAAAACAACACCAGTTGAACAGTATAGTGCAATGTTTCCATCATCTCAGGATATTTTGTATTTGATTATGTTTTCTGCAGAGATGTTTTTTTTTTCTCTCTCTCTATTGCAGCTATATCAGATATGGATCTGACCCTGACTGGCCTTTTCATTGATAGGTCTACCATAGTTCAGCTGTGGTAAAAGCCACTCCTCCTTATATATAACACATCAATATCACCCACTTAATTTCCTTTTCAGAGCTGTTTTGACTCACAGCAGAAATGTTAAATATTTCAGCTGCAGCTTTATTGTTCTTTGGAACAGGTAAAATTTTTAAGTAATAATAAAATCTTTGTATAGTTTAAAAAAGGTATGGCACAGATTAAAATGGGGAGACATTTTAACACAGAAAATGTTGTTTTGTGGTGTGCAATGATTTTACTTTTCTTGTTTAATGCCTTTCAGGTTTTCTCCGAGTTATGTTTTCAGTAGCAAGTATGCAGACTCATCCAGGAGAAAGAGTCACAATGTGGTGTTCACACAATATTCATGTTTCTGGATATCTTTACTGGTTCAAACAAACAGACGGTGATGTGCCCATTACTATTGTGCACATGTTATACACCGAAAGCCTTAAGAATTTTAAGTCAAATTATTTCAACAATTTCACAAAAGATCTCATGGTTATGGATCTGTTCAGCAAAACAACCTGCCTAACAATTAATAAAGTGAAAATGTCTGATTCTGGCTTCTACTTTTGTGGAGCTACAGGATATTACATTAAATTTGGCAGTGGAACCAGACTTGAAGTGAAAGGTAATCTTTTTGAAGCTCTCTCACTGTACTCTAATTATTGTATGCTGTTTATAGCTCTTTTTCTCTTTTTGTAATCAATAGCACACTATGAAAAACGTTACAATTTAAAAACCACAATGGTAAATTACTTATCCTCGCCAACTGTTTTCACATCAGAGAAATATTACACAGGAATCTCCAAAGAAGGTATGTTTTTTTGTTTGTTTGTTTTTTACTCTCAATATTAAAGTTAAAACTGCATGTGTTAAATATATAAATATGTTGTCGTTTAATCTTTCTAATTAAATTTTGGGGGAAAACAATTATATAACCCATTCTTTGTGGAGCCAAAAGGTTTTATTTAAATGATATCCACTCTTTACAGATCATGAGGAATCATCTACTACATCTACTGAGGAGTGTTCTGGAGACATCTATTTTAAACTGACATTTCTATTTGGAGGAATCATTTTTTTCTCATGTATTTTTCCTCTTTGTTTGGTGATTATCAGGGAACGCAGAAAAAAGAAGCATAAAAAAGGTAACTCTTTGAATATTAATAAATGGCTTGGAATGAAAATAATTTTTCATTCTCTCATTAAGAGCAACTGATTGTCTTATTCTCTGCTTTGTACCAGTTACTGAATGTCGAGTTCAACAGCACGATAACAAGGTAGGCTCCACAGACTTACGCTATTATTGTAAGAGCTATTAATCATGGAAACAAGCATAGCTTTATTTTTTTTCAGATCACACTTACTTTTTTTCTCATTGTAAAGAGCAAAATATTTAATTACTTAATAAATAATTACTGAGCCTCTTCTATTAGAGATTAATTGCAATTAATTTTTCTTCTTTTAAAAACACATTCAAAGCTTAATTATGTTTTGTTAATTAGTTTGTATATTTAGTTTTTGAGTGTGGTATTGTAGAACCTGATTTTGCTTTTTTCTGTTTCACCATGTATATGAGTAAGATTATAGATGTAGAGATATGGTCAAAACAAAAAAAATTGCATTAAAATCAGGGACAACAAAATATGTTGATCTAGGAACACGTTGAACTCAGCAAAATCAGGATGTGCTGTGGTATTACCTATCTTATGATTTAAAATGAACAACATTATTTGTAATTCTCTTGGCTGTTAGGGAAATGGATAGCTGCATTTTCTAACTTTGGATGCTAAGGAAAAGGAAAACGGTATCCAAAGGCATTTGATCACTTCAAGTAGAATCTTGACACGCATATTTGTGCTTCTTTGCAGGAAGATGATTCAGTACTATACTCTGCCGTGAATTTTTCAAGTAAAAGCCACAAAACAGCAGGAAGACATGCTGAGTATACTACTGCTGTGTACGCTGATACTTGAAACATGAAACTTACTGAAATATATTATTAATTTATTATCTATGGTTTATTTCTAACAGCTAAATAATACTAATATTTTAAGAAATTTAATTCAGAGATCTGCCTTTCTTTTGCATTACTGTACACAATGGTCAAGTTTATTAAAATTGTGTTACAGTTTAGTTTGACTCTAGTTGTCCTTGAAGTCCTTGAATTTATATTTCAATTAAATACCAGTGTTTTATCTCAATTTGAATGTGACTTAAAGTGTCAAGCTAGTTGTAATAAACCTTACAGTGTTTTAAGTGTGCTCGCTCAAGACTAAATAGTTCTGCTTATTCACTTTCATTCACTGTTAAACCTTTTAAATTCCTTGTAAATTCATCTTTATAAAACTTCAATCAGGATAAAAGCAATTGAAAAAATTTGCAAGGTAAAATATATGTCACTAAAATAATGCAGGAATTATCAATAATAGACATGTTCAAAGATACAGTTAAACATGCATTTTAGTCAAAATTGATATGGGGATACTTTTTAGTTTGAACTAGTTGCTGAAGACTGGCCTGTTGACAGGCTTGCCATAGTTTGATGTAAGCATGAGCCACACCTCTTCACATAAAAAGCACATTGATCTTAATTTCCTCATTGGTTCTAGTGTGATTCTGTACTGCAATGGTGCATATAATCATTTCAGCACTGGTGATCTGTGGCATGGGTAAGCGTACTGTACTATAATTACTTCAATCATGCAAGATTAATGAATAATTAATTCTAGATTAAGTAGTAAACATTATGTGTAAGTTCTATACACAGCATTTATTGAGCGTTATCAATGTTCTTATATGCTGTAAAATGATTTCTAATTCTTCTGTTGGATTTAGGTGTTCTTACAGCTGAAGCATCTCAGTTTACCAACATCACAGCTCGGCTAGGATCTAATGTGACTATTTGGTGTAAACACACCGCAAATATTGGAAATTACATTCACTGGTTCAAACAAGCAAACAGTGATGTGCCTCTTACCATTGTATACAAGATGTTAGTCTATATGACTGAAGTGAAGGCAACATATTTCAATGGGTTTAGTTCAAACCGTTTTGTGGTGTCTCTGAACAGCAAAAACACATCCCTAACAATTTTACATGTGGAAATTTCTGATTCTGGTCTGTACTACTGTGGTTGGCAAAGCTGGGCGATGACATTTGGTGATGGAACACAGCTAGACATTAAAGGTAATACTTCTTTTTCAACATCATTTTTGTAGAACAGCTTGCACACTTTATGTGCGGTAAATCCTTATTCATCACTATTATTCATTGAAGTCTTCATTTATTGCACAGAGAAGAGTGATACACCACTGCAAAATAAAACAGAAAATACAAAGAAAGGTCTTCATTATCTAATTTCTTTAATGCTTGAATAATTATTATGCAATAATGCTTTTATCTAGATTGTGGTTTGTTAAAGTAAAATGTGATTTACTTTTAACAGAGCTGAACAAGAGCGTGATTTCTACAAGAGACTGTTCTGAAAACATCTTTTATAAGCTGACGTTTATTTTTGGAGGAATTATTGTTTTTCTCATCATCATTCCACTCATTATGCTCATCATTAAGATATGGGACAGAAACACGCAGGGAAAAGGTAACAGCTATTTATCTTTTCAGTTCAAAGGTTTTATTTGCATTGCTTTATGGATACAATTTAAAGTAACTGTGCAATGAAATAATTTAATATAAACTATATATTTTTTTGTTTCTGTTAACTGTTGCCGCAGATGCTGATTGCCATGAAACACAACATCGCGAGGTGAACTAATTGTCATAATAAAAATGTCCATTCCAAATGACTAATTAAACAGAAAAGTTGCTTTTTTTAAATCTAAAAATTCATCTAAGATCTGCAACATGTATTAACAAAAATTATTGTGCAGCTGAAATTAAAGAGTGGGTCGACCAGTGTTAAAAACATTATAAATACGCAAGTGCTATTGAAAGAAGTTATAATGATGATGGTTAAAAACTATACAATAACTATAATAATTATTAATATTAATAACTATAATATAATTCCAATATTAAGTAAAAATTATAGTATATGTTTTGGGATTGTTTTAAAGTAAATAATTAAAAAAGTAAATCCGTTTTTTTTTCAATGTATTTATATAGTGATTTTAACGATACAGATTGTGTTAAAGCAGTGAACTATAGATGTATATGCATGCATGAGTGTGTGTCTGAATGATTTTTTTAATTATATTAGTTAAAATTTCAAATTAAAACTAATTAAATAAAATGAATTAAAATGTTGTAAAATAAATCTGTCAATCTGTTGCAGGAGCCTTATTCATCAGTGTATGCAGCTCTGCAATTCTCAAAACACAAACCCAGAAGAGCAGGCAGACATACAGAGGATACAGATGTTGTGTATTCTGCCACTAGATTGTCCAAAACTGGCACACGGTTAAATATTGTAGCCTACTGTAATGTTTAAAAGACATATGTTCATTAAGACTCTAATATTTATACATTATTGCTAATGCCATATATTTAAAGTGTATTTGAGCTCTGCAATGTTCAGTATTTTCAATGCAATAAAAGTTGTAAATATTAAATGCATTTAAAACTTCTAGTAATTTATCTCTGTTCATGTTCTCTGTAAATAAGATGTGAGCAGGCCCTCACATTAAGAGGTAAGGGTTGTGAATGATCTCATTTCCTATACAGACCCAGACAGGAAGAAGCTGTTCAGTGTAGAATGAGCCATGCTGAGGGGAACTTGAGAGGAACAAATTACAAAGATCTAAACATACATAACAAAACTGTCCAAAGCATTAGTATTATTATTAGCTATGCACACATTTCACAAAAATGTAATACTTAGTACTTTAGTACTTTAGTACTAAGCAGCAGCAACAGTATCGCCTGACCGTTATAAATAAACTCAGGACAATATAAAGAAAATGAACATTATTTAAATATATTTTAATTGTGAGTAAACTATGTTAAAAAAATAAATAACACATAAACACTTTCTAAAATGAAGTGTGCATCTGTTAGCATACAAGAGCGTCACAGTTTGACTGTTTTCCACCCACCAGACTGACCCCCAGCACATCTCTCAACCACACAATCATCATCACACTACATGCCTTTCACACGACTTTCCAAAACCACAGTCAAAATACCCCATGTTTTTAAGTGAGGTGTTAAGTCACGGATGACAACTTTAACAAAACAATACACATTTATTACGAAATCGCCATGGAAATAAAATTCAAAATATTTATTTAATATTAATATCTAATTTAAATTCCTAATTTTACATATTTTTAAAGTGAAGTGAATGTAAAAATTAAATTTCAAAATTGATTTGTTGCCTTTTAAAAATTTACATTTTGTGTATCCTGCATCCTGAAGCTGCATCCTCTTAAACAGGTGTGTATTTTATGCATAAAAAATGCATAAATACGAACAAATGACTGAAATGAATGAATGCATCTTTCAAAAATAGCTTGTTCCCAGCCAGGCTGATTCATAAAATCAAAACTTTTCTCATGTTTAATATGACCAGTAGAATTTTTTTTTTTAATTATTGTAAAATTGTACAGTGTTGTGGTAACGCATTACAAGTAACGCCAGTTACGTAATAATATTACTTTTTCCAAGTAACTAGAAAAGTAATGCATTACTTTTTAATTTCAAAAAAAGGTACTTTTTTCCAAAAAGTAACGCCAATTACTTTGTTTTCTTATTTATTGACTGACAAATCTCCTAACACTATATTGGGGGAAATCTTTTTTTATTGCTGAAAAGTATTGAACTTTCTACTCCTTTATTCTGCTTTGCAGAAGTGAATTTACTTTTTCTTCAGCCTGAGGTTTATTCGTGACACTCTTTGGTGTGCTTTTACATCGCTATAAATAGACCTTATATGAACCCTCTGGGGTCTGAGGTGAAACACTCAAGCTCTGCCCATATTTAAAAAGTAACACAAAAGTAACAAAATGCATTACTTTCCATAGTAAAGCAATATTGTAATGCATTTCATTTAAAAGTAACTTTCCCCAACACTGATAATATAAATGTAAAACATCTGTGAAAAAATTACAAAGAAATTCCATTAAATGAACAGTGCACTGAATCTAATATACAGTAGTAATATGTTTTATATTTACTATAGTCTTCTGAAGTGTCTCTCTCAATGCAATTATACCACAATGCATAAAGTGTGCAACATACCACATGTAAGTTCCTTTCACACATTGACTAATGGTTTTGGAAACACACTTATACCATAAATACATGTAAGACAATGAATTTGATGCACAACGCTTAGGTTGCGGTCAGCTATTGTTTATGAAAGTAACATAAACGACCGGCCTTAAGCGAGCTAAGATCTTTGTGGGTAAAAGTTTCCATATCATCTTATTGCAGTGAAACACAAGCATTAAGGCGAAGTGCAGACAGCTATGATCTGGCTATATTTAGAGATTCTCCTGCAGCATTATCAAGCAACCCTACATACAGTAAATAGTGATTTTTCACTTTGACGCACCTCTGCAATACACTAAATCACCCTGCTTTTTTTCAGTGCTTCGAAAAATTTGACACATGCTAATTAGATACAGGTATGGTACTTTAACATGCTAACAGTTTAAATAGATGCTCATTACCTAAGGGTGCAAGTTGAAGCAAAGTTTTCCATATAACATATTTCTCAAAGAAATGCATCGCCCATTTGTAATATCAAATATTAATTTGCTTTCAACTATTTGTTTTTAAACCCCAAAATCACATCACCCACAGGAAAGATGTTCAACCCTGTTCTTGGAGGGCCAGTATCCTACAGAGATTAGCTCTATAACCAGCTTTAACACACTTGCCAGTTTCTAGGCCATCTTTAGAGGATGCACTTCAAGATAGGAAGACATCACATTCAAATCAAAAGTTAGCTTCACTTTCTGTCTTCTGAGATAACTTAATCTGACTGATTTTTGAAGAGAGCACAGATGTATCCTTCACTGCCTTTGATCTCCGACAATCATGTGTGTTTCATTCTATGACAGTTGAGCAAAGGAAAATTATTATAAGTGTGAAAAGATGTGGTTTGTGGTCAGATCTGACCAACTTTTTCCACTTCAGTTGTGTATAATAAGGGTTGGAGCGAAACTCTACCTGACAGTGTCCTTTCAGGAACAGGTCTGGACATCCCTACAGTAATGTTACTAAACTGAGGAAACTGACTATATGTAAGCTTAGACTTTTATTTGCATTAAAATAACTTTAAGGGATATTCTGAGGCAACCTGACTGATGAAAGCACTGTACAGTATGTAGCGCTGCCAACTGCTTTTTAACTGAAAGTAGCTAAAACTAACAGCTAAATGTCACTAGATGACATCATAGTGACAAACTGATTGATCTATATAAAGATAAATATAGATCAGTGGGCAAGATGAGAACTAAGATAAGGTTTGTCTTAAAAGTTGCTATATTTGCCCACTACCTTTTGAAAAAATCTGAAAAAAGGGGGTGGGGAAGTCACTTAATCTACAATCAAGCTACAAAATTGCTAAATTGGCAACAAAATGTATGACTAGTTGTGTAGTGGTGTGACAGCAAGGTGGCGTTTTGAGCCTTTGTTTTTCCAATGACTGCCCATAGGGGGCACCAGCTTATTAGTAGAGATGTTTTACAGTATAATATTGTTAGTGGACATGTTCTAGGGGTTAAATAAATCAATTAAGCATTAAAACGCATACAAAGTGTGCCCAATAGCCATGACAGGCTTAATTATCTTGAAGGGATCATTACTGGATGAGCTACTGTACAACATTTAAATGTTCCCTGTATATCTAGACGACACATAAATGTAATTTTGTGAGCATGATGTTATTAAAACAATCACTGGTTAGCTATGAAGTTGACCAAAAACACTATCCTTTTTTTCTGAACTTACTGTGTAGCAGAAAGAAGGTCAAAAACTACTGAAAATTAGAGCTCTCAAGAATAAAAGAATTAAAGTACTAGTTGATCATTTGGAGACACCAAACGATTCACAGAGGTTCCAATCATGAGAACAAAAGGTCACATCACATGTTTTACCTCTTGGGTCAGAAGGCCTGAATGGAAAAATGACAACCACCAATCAGAAAGGCAATTCTTGACTCCCCTAAACCTAGATGGGTCACACCCACAAACACTTACAAGCACTCCATAAGATGTTGCCAAATGCACAGAGGACCTCAACTATGTTTAAAGTACTTCTGATATTTTTTCTACCCTTAAGGACAGGTGTGTTTGTTGTGGAAAAGAGATTTGTGCTGCAAAGTTAATTCTCACTTTACAGTTTTTAGGAATATTTTTTTCTAAACTGTTCTAATGATACCGTGTGTGCTTTTTCCTCATCAGACTTCATTGCATCTGCTGCTGTAGTTCAAAAGAAAGTCCTGGAGACCTTTACTGCAGGCGAAAACATATCTTTAGAGTGCTTGATATCTGAAAACCATGAAAACTATTTCTCTTGGTTCAAGCAATCTCCGGGAGAAGCTCCAACATGCATCCTCAGTCTCTATGGTGGCACTTTAACACCAACATTTTACGGAGACTTCAAGAGTAACAAGAGATTTACAGTTCAAAAGCAAGGAAATCTTTTTGTTCTAACCATAGAAGATGCAAAGCCATCGGATGCTGGAATCTATTACTGTGGTGCCCGTGACTATGATCTTATAACTTTTAGTAGTGGGCTGTTTTTAAACTACAAAGGTAAGCACTCAAATTGCTCATCCTAAAGAAAAACATTTCTAAACATTTAAATAATGTTTTGTTATTTCAGGTGTAACTACAAGACATCATTATATTAAGCAGTTTTTGTCTGCAATGGACTCGGGTACTCTAGTAAATGAGCGTAAATTTAAGCCGGGAGACTCTGTGGATCTTCGTTGTTCATTTCTCACTGAGAAATCTATAGGAAATTACAGCATCTACTGGTTTAGACATGAATCTGGAGATACAAGACCAGGAATCATTTACAAGCATGGAAACATAAATGATCAATGTAGGAAGAGCTCTGAGAAAGATTCACAAGTACAGTCCTGTATCTACAATCTCCCCATGAAGCAGCTCAGTTTAACTGATGCTGGGACTTACTACTGCGCTGTGGCCATGTGCGGAGAGATACTGTTTGGAAATGGAAGTAGGCTTGAAATTAGAGGTGAGAAAAATGCATATGATAGAGCAAATCAAATTTTAATTGCAGTTTAAACATTTAGACTTGTTTTAATCTTAGAACCAATTTCTGAGTTCACCTGGACTGACTTAAAGGTCCCAGTTTTGGTAGCTACAAATATCTTGTGGTTGGTGATCATCGCTATCCTTCTATGCAAGAGAGTACAAAAACGACAAAGAGCATTTTCTGGTAAGCCATTTTCATATTGTGTATTAGTAGCAGAATATTTATTGTATGATAATATTGATCATTAGAGCATTAGTGATTTTGATTTATATACTGTTCTATTGTAAAATCTTATGAATTTTGATTTTATCCCTGAGATATCACTGAGAGAAGTTTAATTTAGTGCAAATATTAAGATTTTATATACTTTAAATTTTTTAATTTATTTATTTTTTTACTCACTGATTACTGCAACTGAAAAGGTTCGTAATCTTTACAGACACAAAGCCATTGCAAACAACTCCTGCTAATGAGGTAAAATTTAAATGAACTATATTTCTATATTCATTATATTTTATGTTTTATTTATGTACGGGGTATACTTTGCTGTTATTTTAGGATGCAGCTGAGGATTTGAGCTACGCAACAGTGCATTTCTCCGGAAGAAACTCAAACAGACATGAGACTGAAAGAAGCTCATACTCACATGTTGTATATTCCACTGCTAGATGCTCCAGTATTAAATAACAATCCTATGAAATAATATGAAAAAATAAAACTGTCCTATATGTTTGTACCAGTTATAATTGATGTGTCTGAGTGTTGTTATGAGCTCTAATAAAAATAATGCAATTTTTTCACTAAAACTTTTGTCTATTTTAGTCTATATAGTAATTTAAATAGAACATGGTAAAAGATATTTAAATCCATTGGCGGTAAAAAATTTTTTTTGAAAAAGGCCTTTTAAGTAGCTGACAGTCTTATTTTATTTCAGCAAGATATTTCTTGTGTTATTGATCAGTGAAGCAAAATTGATATATTGCAAAATACACAATGATAATTGTATGCCTGGGACAATACAATATATGCTCATATCTCTAATAAAAATAAATCTGCCTTTGCTCATTGGTGCATGTTAAACTTTCATCCTTTTTGAGCCAATATATGCACATAAAACAATAAATACTATTAATAATAACTATTATTATAACACAATTTTATCTGAGCTGACACAGTGTGCAGTATGTCTATTTAACTCCCCCTGCTGTTGTGAATAGAAATGGCAAAGCTGAAGAAGTTAGTCTCAAAATCCAATTCAATGTTTTCAATCCAGCCTCATGTACTACTGTAAATTGAAAGTTTTTACTAGAGGTCCTGAAATCAAGTGGGTATGAGACAACA
The DNA here is from genome assembly GCA_032275025.1 of Enteromius treurensis. Taxonomy (NCBI): domain Eukaryota; kingdom Metazoa; phylum Chordata; class Actinopteri; order Cypriniformes; family Cyprinidae; genus Enteromius; species Enteromius treurensis. The sequence goes on along the minus strand of JAUCMU010000125.1, from coordinate 7,691,400 downwards.
AACTAGGAAGGAATTTGGCCAGCTAAGGAAGTTTTAAATTAATACTGATAAAAACAATAAATAATTGTATTTAATTTTATACATGTATTGATAATTAAGCATGCATATTTGGACCATATCCTATTGATAGTTAGTAATGTATTATAATCTTTCTTATCACCAACTCAATAATAGAGAAATTAGCAGAGCAAATTGCACAATATACGGATTATGACCATTATGACAAACATTTGCATATAAGAGCATTTTTTTATGTTTGTTTTTATGTCTAAACCTGTTTAGCTTTTTTTGTTGTTAAAACAGTGTTGCTGTTGTAAAGTTATGCAACTACAGATGTGTTTCTGGGTTTTAAAGCAGCAATTTCACTGTTCATTCAGTTCAAATGTGGATGAATGGCTGCAGGTCTATTTTTGCACACACTGCCAGAGCTGTGTGAGATCACCACCATGCTGCTTTTGAATACTTTAAATACTTTTGTTTTATTTATTTATTATTTGTTTTATTTTATTCATAATATTTACTTATTACTATTTTTGTTTATGCTACAAGTTAGTGTATATTGTAAGTTGCTTCAGAAGTGTAAGGTACTGAGAAGTGTAATAAAAGCAACAATATAAAGTTTGAATTTCAGTACAGAAGTACTTTTAAAACTTTTACTTCATTTGTACATTTTACATTAATTTGTAATGGAGTAATGCTTGAACAGCAGTATCTGTACTTTTACTTAAGGAATTGAGCACTTTGTCCATCCCAAGAAAAAAAAAATTAGTCTTGACTATGTTTAGCATGTTGGTTCATCCTCCCAGTCTTCACACGTCTGCCTGTGAAGAAAGGAGAGTGAGAGTGATATGAAACTGGCACGTACACAACTCCTCATCCTCATCCGCCAGAGAAAACTGCTTGTGATTTTGGGTTAGGGGTAGATTCTCTGCCCGGCCCTCCTCTGGGAGTGGTGTGATCACCATGTCCTAAAGAGCAGTTCCCTTCATCCCTGGGTCGCCCGTCTCCGAGACGTTTACAACTCTGCTTGCCACCAGGATTGGCGGGGGCCTGGATGGGTGGGGTGGTTACCCTGTAGCCGGCTCCCCGGTGCTGCCTAGATGGAGGCTGCTGCATTGGTTGCACAGGAGCGGGGGTGGTGGCAGGAGGGCGCCCTCAGCGATGAGCTGACTGAAGCACTGATATTGGTGGCCGGGTGTAGGTAGCAGAATGTGCTTTTTAATGGCCTCAGTCTGCTTCTGAGCAGCTGAGAACTCCTGGGTGAACACTCCACTGTGTCACCGAAGAGGCTGGTCTGGGACACAGGAGCATTCAAGAAGCATGTCTTGTCTGTCTCACATAAGTCAGCCAGACACAGCCACAGATGGCACTTTTGGACCACCATAGTGGACATTGCACGACCCAGAGACTGCACTGTAACCTTCGTTGCTCAAAGTGCGAGGTATGTGGTGGTGCAGAGTTCACAGAAAACTTCCAGGTCATGACCACCCCTGTGCAGATCCTTCAGTGCCTTGGCCTGATGGACTTGCAACAACGTTGTAGCATGTACTGCAGCACTGCCTATCAGAGCTGTCAAGTGCCTAAAGGCCTGGGAGGGGAGCACAGGATATCCCTGCCCAACGGTAGCGGTGCTATCAACTGCTCCATTGGAAGGACCACCGCATACCCACTAGCTGCACCGCTTTTAAGGCTGGTGAAGGAGGAAGTGCCACCAGAACGATTTCTGGAAGTGAAAGGTTTCATCTACGAAAGGTACCTCGGTGGAGCCCTGAGAACCGATGCGAGCCACCCCTAAGTACCAGTCATCCAGTCTCAAGGGCTCGGGAGGCCGTTAAGTACATATGGGAACTCGCCAGAGAGACCGATTTGCCTTTGAGCTTTTACTAAAGGCCAATGAATATTGGCGTGTACTG
>JAUCMU010000125.1:7661969-7684325 GCA_032275025.1 Enteromius treurensis | reverse complement strand
GTGTGCACTTGGATGGGTTAAACGCAGAGCACAAATTCCTAGTATGGGAAACCATACCTGGCCACATGTCACATCCTTTCCTTTCATCCTTTCTTACATTTTTACATTATCAAAAAATTAAAATCTATTTAATTTATCACAAAAATTAAACTCTAACTAATTCTTCCTAAACTACAGTTTTTTTCCTTTTGCTAGCTTTTTTTTTTTTTTACATTTTCGACCACATTAAGTCACATTGTTCGCATATGTGGACCCTAAGTTTATTGACATGGTAAATCTTTACAGTTACAAAAATACAGAGTAATTTTTGTCAGACTGTAAAACAATAATTAAATTTTTTTTCATTATTTTAAGGGGTAGGTTTGGGGTAGGTGTATACATTAATAAAACATAATCGAACAGATAGAAATTAAGGTCATTCTTCGTTTCAGGTCAGAGTTGTTTACTAGCCTGATAATACCAAACTCTGCTTGGCTTTGCCTCGTACACAAGTGAACTGAAAATAAACGAAAATATGAAGTCTTACATAGCCAGGCTAGTTGTTCACCGCCATCTTGAATTTTATATGTAAAGTGTTTTTCTCTTCTGATACCACCAGATGGCAGTGTAAGTGTCCATGGGTGGGTTGCACCAACAAGGATTAAGCTTAAATCTAGATTAAATCAATGTTCATCTACTAATTCTCTTGCACCAAACTTTAAACCGTGCTTAATAATAAGCAGATTTACATTTAGACCATCATTTACTTTTTAAGGTTAGAATTAATTTGTCAAAAACACTGAGTGGCGCTAAAACACAGGTTCAATACGGGTGCTCTGGTACATTTTTTTTATGTAGAAATTGGTATATATTGCAGTGGTTCAGAATTGAAATATCCATGGACTGACTAAAAGTTAATGTTCTAGCTTGTTGGAAAATGCCCCACACCAAATCGAACACTAAACCGATAGTGTTAACTAACGCAAAACTGATATAAAAACGCAACCATGTCATTTCAACTTTCTTTTACACAGTTTTGTTGAACTGTAGTTACACAGGATTTGAACCGGAGCTCCACTTTTCAAATATCCCAGTATACTAATATTGTTTTAAATTCATAACATTATATTCTTCAAGTAATTGTGCAAATAATACGCTTTATTAGTTGAAACTCTGTAAATTGGTGTGAAAAGGAATAATAGGTGTCTGAGTTTTACTGCCTCTAGAGTTCATTTCTTTTGGAAACTGCAGTGATATGTACTTATTGGTACATATTTTGTGTCTCGCTAAAAAGTGTACCAAGGTAAGTTTATGCCATGAGACTGGGTAAGTTTGGTGTAAAGTGCAAAGAGGACAAGGTCACCTTTGGCCACAGTACCAGGAGCCATGAAGACGAAGGTTACATGTTCAAAAGAAAAAAAAAAACTTCTTGTAGTGCAAATAATTTGTGATCAGCCCCAGAGCAATGGAGTGATCCTTCAGTCAAGGGCATTGTTTTGGAATGCATTCTGATGCAATTTTCCAATTTTAGCTGCAAACCACAGCTATTCCACAGTTAAATCTAAAAATGCACATGAGACGCAAGTAGTTCACACATTAGATTTTATCAAATGTTCCTTACCCTGTTCTTTTTTCATTTAATTGATTTAGAGTTGGCAACTGCTAATAAATTTAGTAATAAAAGAGCTCTTAACTAAACTGGTTATTTGCTATGTAAAATTCTGACTCTTATTTTTGATCAACCATACTTGGTTACATTTATCTCTCTCTCTCTCTCTCTCTCTCTCTCTCTCTCTCTCTGAATGTAATGGTGTACATAAAGCTTTTGTCCAAAGTGATGGACACCCATACCTCTCTTTCACACCCTGTGCTGCACCACAACCACAAACACTGTTTTCAGAAGCGTTTTTCACACCTGCCTTCATTTGAAATGACAAATGACTGCAGAGCAATGGGAACGGTTACTATTGCTTGTTCTTTTTTATGCAGTGGCTAATTTCCTGGTAAGGGCCTGCACAGAAATAACTTGAGACTCAGAAGGTCACATAAAGGGAAAAAATTCAACATATTTAAATCTTTGTTCACAGAACATGAAACTTATATGCTAATGTACATACTGTTGTAATTAACAATGCACATAATAAACCGTAAATGGATGTAATGTCATGAAATATTTTGACTATATATAACTGAATTCAAATGCTACTCACAAATAAAGAAAATTGAAAAAAGTTGAATTATTTGATTATTTTACTTTATCAAAATTTAATTTTTCAGACATCGAGCAAAGACCATTTGCATTATCAAAGAACATTATCACTTACTTTAAGTACATTCTCAGTACATCTTAAGTACATCATTTTCAAAATGTACATGTTTGTATACCTAAAGACTTAATTTTGGTCCCTTAGTACTTAAAGTGTACATATTTGAACCTAATAGGAACAAAAGTATACCTTTTGAAAAGGTACTGCTCCAGTGACAGCTTTTGTATCTTTATTTCTGAAAGTGTACTCTCAAAAAACTCATTAAAATCAATGAAGCTGTACTCGTTTATTCACAAGAGTGCATAATTCAGCCATCAAGTTCTGGCATTTCAGCGATGACTCATCTGCACACCTCTGATTGGACATTGCATTCAAAAATGACAAACTCAACACAATAAAATGTGATTGGTTATAATACCAAATGCTTTAGAAATGCAGAAACAGACATATGATGCAACATGATCTAATTTTAATTTGACATTTTTCATTTCATTTTCACAACCTTAATACATTTAGTTCAGTGATGGAGTTTTTTTTTTGTTTTTTTTATTTAGGTGAAATTTTTGTTTCAAGTCTCTTTTAATTAATTTCAGCCTGTGGCCAGGGGAAGGCTATAAACCTTGCCCAGTCTTACACAAGCTCCGCCTCTGCTGCTGTGAACCACCTTTGAGCACAATGAATGAATGAGTGAATGAGCATTTAAGAGAAGGCACAGGAAGATCAGAACAAAGCGGTCACATTTCAGTTCAGGCAAAGGAGTGTACAGTATACAGTACACACAGCACCTCAAACATGATAAGATTATTATACTTCTTATGTCTTGTCCTCAAACAGTGTAAGTACACACAGATTTTTTTAAACCTGTTATTTGTTTTGAATATACTTGCATAAACAATTTAAAAAATATATTCTTCTATTTGTAAAAGTAGTAAATGAATCCTAGGGCTGACTAGGAACAAGTTGATACCATTTTAAACACTTAAAGTTGATTTAAATGTACTTCAGGTCCATTTGCTGTGGGAAATGATGTGTCTCAACCAGAGTCAGCAGTGAGAGTTCAGCCTGGACACAATACAACTCTTCAGTGCATCATACCAAGCGACGGACACTTTCAAGTGTTCTGGATAAAATTACAAAACAGTTCTGCTCCGGTCTTCATGGCTTTGGCTAAATCAGACAAAACTGTTCAAACGAATGGAGAACATTTTCAGGATTCTTTGAAGCATAGATTAACATGGAACCAGCTCAGCTTCAGTCTCTCAATACTGAACATCCAGCAAACAGACATGGCTGTGTACTACTGTGGGATTATTTTTTATAATAAGATGTTTTTTGGAAATGGAACAAGACTGATGTTTGAAGAGCATTTTAATGGTGAGCACTGATATTGTAATATACCCTGCATTATTTCATTCACCTTAAGTGTGAGAAGAAATACTGTAAAAAGTCTCACCGTAATTTTTTTTATTTTTTCTTATTTTGTTACTTTCAGATACAGCATTGTACATTGTGACTTATTATAATCTGAAATGACTTGCTTTGTTAAAGGAACGGAGATAATTAATGAAAAGGAAGATAACTGGGGTAGGTCCACTTTGATATTCATTAAAAGATGTCAGTTAATTTAGCTCTTCATAGAGACAAAAAAAAATAACGAAATCTATATTTTCTTAGACTGCTTCCAGCTTTGCTAACGTTCGGACGTTCCTGCTTATTTCTCTGTGCTTTGCTCCCTATTTCTGTACTTTTCTCTGATTACTCAAAGATGTGGACTTCAGCACACATTCAAAAATGTGTTTGTACACTGAAAATAACCAACTGCAAGATTCACTTGAAATTACTTTCACTCAGAAATTGCTAGTAAATTCAATGGCACATGAAATTAAACATCATATTTTGAGGTAGAATTATTCATTTGTATTTTCTCAAACATATTCCAATTTGTTATATGGACACAGTTTGAAAAAAACAAACAATTACTGTTTTCTTTTCCCTTTAATTTTAACATTTACTAATTTTGCATTTTTTTAATTCAGTGCTGTTATTAATTAAAGCATAACATGAACTAACTTTTATCAATTTAGCATTAACATAGTGTTTGTAGTAACACAGTAATTGTATTTTTATGAAACTAACATAAACATTGATTAATAATAATGCCAGCAAATGCAACCTATGTTAACAAATGAGACATTGTTGTAAAGGGTTACCAGAATAATTAAAGACAATGTCAACATATTCTATATTTCATCTTATAGGGAAAGTCTATGTTTGGCCAATACTGATGACAATCACTGTGGTGTCGGTGCTTCTCAACATCATTCTGTGTTACATCTTAAAGAAATATAGAGCAGGTCATATTTCTTTCTGCCTACACTGGTGTTTTTTAAAGTATGCACAGTCTTTGTTTTTCTACTTTAACTTTTGTCCTTTTTTTTCCAGGCATGTCACAAACTAACGCAAGTCAAAATGTAAGAAATTGTCTACAATTTGGTGCTTTAAATTTTCATATTTAAAAGCTGGTAATGTTGTAATCTATTTTTTTTGTTTTGTTTTGCTTTTAGCCAAACACAGAGGAGATAAACTATGCAGCATTAACATTTGCTCACAAGAGGAAAATCAAACAGAGATCGAAAGAAGATCAAGAGCCCCAAGTAATATACGGAACAGTGAGACATCAAGTGAGTTAGTGAATTTGAACAATCATTTAAATTGATTTAATCTTGTAAGGAACTGACCTATAACCCATTCAAAGAATATAATAATTCAAATACTAAATACCAGTTTTGACCTGTATAATTTGCGCTGTGTAGTAAATATGCTCTGTCCGGCTGACTGCTTCAATATAATAATTCTGAGGTTTAATGCATCAGAAAATGTAACTCATTTTTGATCAAGTATTTGTGTACTAATGTTTCATAAGAATGAAAAACACTCAAGAGCTGTTATAAAATAACTACAGGATGTAACAGTGAATTAAACACGACATTTTGAAACTGAATGACCGAAACAGTATTTTCTTTCAAAACATATGCTTTGTTTTATTTCCAGATACTTCTGTTGATAATTAGTTTTTAACTGTACCCATTTAGTCTTGTGAAGTTTGTGTAAGTTCGTACAGCATGTGTGTTTGCGCACAAAATCTAACTCAAAACACCTCAGGCATATAAGAACACAACTGGAGTTGAAAACATTAACATTTATTTATTGATTAAGAGGTTATACATTTTATGATAAATATGGTCTTTTATTGTATTATTGGCAAAGATACTATGATTCAAATTGCATTTCTATACATAAATACAAAATCTGAGGTAGGGCCTCAAGGATTAATGACATTAAAATAAATTATGCCTTTTCATATATGCTCATTTTCTTCTTTTTAATATGTTTTGCTTTTCTTTTCTTTTTTTCTTTTGTCCGGCACAGGATTTAAAATCTAGATATTTTTCATAGTTATACTCTACAGTTCAACTCAAATGATGCCATGAAGTGTTGGAGGTACATATCTGTATCCATAGGCAGATTTCCCTCATGTAAAACACAGAGAAATATATGACATTACCCAAGTAATAAGAAATTTTACCTATGCTCCGATAGGTCCACAGTAAAGTGCCAAATGACACGACATACAATACAATATAGACTGACCACATAATGACTGATTGGAAGCTACTCTGTATCATTATTCTGAAATACACATAAGAGTTTATTACCAGAGGACATCTATAAGGCCAAAGGTTACCTGAAGATGTCATATAACATATGGACACACATCAATAATGACCACTAAATGAAGGATGAGTGGCAGTATCTCAGTCTCCTAAATACACAGAATAATATATTTCATTTCTTCATATAGGCTATTTGTATATATATTTATATATATATGTCTTTTCTTTTAGAATATATGCTCTTTAAGCTTTTTTTTTATTCAGAACCCTTTGAGAAGTTCTCCTTCTTTGGTTGCCTACTGCCCAGTGTCGCCCTGTAGGTAGGAAAAGGTGGTAAACTCAGCTGCTAAGCGAGGGACACATTCGAGAAAAGGAGCGTAAAGGGGAAGCATACATGGACAAATAATCCACAGCAACACAAACAGCACATGCAAGACTGTTACCTATATTTTTTTTTCCCACAGAATATTTGTTACGTGAAAGGGCTTGTAACAATAGCTCTCGGACAGACGTACAGCAACACAAGGACTAACAGAAACGCCATCCAGAACCCTAAATATTACAACGGTCGCGGCAGCCGTCAACTATTCGTGTGCTTTGTATACCGTTTGTTGTGCTACATAACCCAGAGCGTCTATTCGAGTAAAATCAGCTCTTCCGTACAGATGAAACTATGAATAGGAAAACCTCAAGCTGACTGCCAGGCTGCATTTGACCTCGTCTGGATGGTTGGATAAGTATAAATCTAAACATTAAGCGCTGCATATTATTCCACACATTCACACACACATATATACTACACAGAGAGTAAGATTAAACATGTATCAGAAAAAACGTCACTTTTGCGACACTAATATGCTGAGGAATAACTTTTTTCTTTTTCTGTTTTATAAATGCTTTATATTCAAGGTGATTAGTGTAGTATCTGCATATAACATGGCTTTTGAAACCCATCATGCCCAGGCAAAGTCACAGTGTTATTACTTGCATTGGGTGGGCAGCGTGGCTCTTTTCACTAACTAAATCGCTAACTAAACTAAACAGTACTAATCGTTTAGGTATACATTTTGTATAAACAAATATGACTTTTTTATCAATGTGGTGGTGGAAAATAACCATTTATTTGCATGTGATGTTTAATCAAAGTGCTTTTTCAAGTGCTTCGACTGATCAGCACAACTACTAGGCAAATTATTCAATTAATTAAAAAAATAATAATATATATATAACTATAACTACTCCACTCTAACTAAAACTTTTTTATCTGTATCCATATTTACATTCCAGTAGCTGGAAAGAATATATAAGGATTCAAATCGTCAATATATGGCATAATATTCTGTAAATGTCCACTTTCACAAATTGTATAGAGAACTGGTTGTATGTAGGGCTGCACGATAATGGTTAATCATGGTTAATCATGGTTAAACGATCAATTTCTTTGCTTAAAATATATATATATATACATATATATGTGTATATATATATATATATATATATATATATATATTTAAATTTAATCAGAAATATTGCACTTCTTGCTCACATAAACACAAAATAAGAGAAAGTCAACTCGCATGGTTTGCTCGCAGATTTAATCGCAGCAAACGGCAAACTTGAAACAAACTAGACTGGTTGTATTGCACTTTTATCTGAGTATAATATCTGAATAAAATATCTCTAAACTCCTACCTATGTGTTTTCAGCTCATCTGTGCTTTTTTTGTAAACTCTAGAGAGCATGTACATGGTAAGTAACATTAAGTAAACCATGGAACCAGCAAATCTGGCACCAGCGACCAGAAGCTTGTATGAGATAAATGCTAAATCAAATAGAAAGCAGATATCACAGGCGATTATGCTTATGAAAAGCAGAAATCATAATCACAATTAAAATACGACTCATCGTGCAGCCCAAGTTATATGTGAATCACATCAAGTTTCCACTAATATTGTATGTTCAATTCTAATCCAATATCTAATAGTTGATGGAACGGAGTAATACCTGAGACCCTGTTTCATGAAGGCGAACAGACAAACAGATGGAAAACATTTTTTTAAAAAGGAGTGTAGTCCCAAAGCACAGGCTTTCAGATGAAAAACTTGTTTTTTGCTAATCTACATATCCTCTGCAAGCAATTGTTAAAAATATTGTGTAAGCTACTTTTTATGAGACGATTGGTTTGCCACACATACCACACTCCTTGTTTTTCCCCTACATTTCTTTTGTGTACTCCACTATAACTGCGTACTGCATAAGAATAGGAGGATTCACAAAGTCTATGAACAGATCACGACACAAAATCAAAGCATACTCTATAATATTAGTGTACATACATAACTGCTAGTTGGATGTTGAGTACTACTCTAAACAACACTGAAAGGTATTATTACAGTTTTGCATGGCTAGGTTTTTTGGAAGACAGAGATGGATCTATACTACTGAAGTCTACACTATGAATTTGGCTTCGATACACTGTAGAGATATTTCTGAAAGGATAGTAAAAGAGTAGGATAGCTTATAATTCACAGAGACTGAAATGTGCTCACTTCCCTCCATAATGTAGTACGATTGGTTTATTTAGCACTATACTATGCTGTATTTTATAAACAGAGGAGGTCTGAGGCACAAGGTACGGCTATAAGTGGACACAAGTGGAGAGCGATAGTACGATACCAGAAAAGATTTCAAGTTCACTGTGCACTACTCAGCAGTTTATCTCATTATGTTACATTTAGGAGATGACAAGCAAATAGACAAGAAATAAAATTCGTATTCTCTTCATTATTTTCTTTTTAACATCAGCAGTCACTTCGGAATGAAAAAATAATTAAAAAACAACCGCTGCATGATGCACATTCAGTCAAATATTGCCTTAACAGTTGCAACTGCATCAATTATATTGCCTCTGAGAAAAAGGTTCAGCTGAGATTGGTGTGTCAGAATGTGTGCGAAAGACCCACTCTCGGACAGACTACGAACAATTATTCAGAAAACAAACAAATCATAGGGAGTTGTCTGTGCTTTCCACCTGAAAAACCCCTCTAAAAGTGTAAGAAGAGGGGGAATATGGCTGAAAGAGAACGCTGTGGAAAAGAAGGGAGGTTGAATAGGGAACGAGTTTGACGTGAGTGCAGGTCTCACCCTCAGAGGCTTTGGGGAGTTTCACACTCACAGAGAATTGAGGAAGATTATTGATATTGGGCTGATAGCTGGAAATCTTTGGGGGGTAGTTTGAGGCCAAGGGAGTTAGTGCCCAGTGGGTCGATCATGTTCTTGTAGCGTTCCCCGCGGTGTTTCATCAGGAATGGACCCCAGTCGGGTTGAGGAGAGCACACCAACTTCAGACGCTGCCGAGAACAAGAAGGGGCATCTAAATTGCATGCTGGGAGCTTGGTCTGCATCCTAGATAATAATTAATTTATTACGTTTGTTTGATCTTTTACAAAAATAGAATTTAATGGAATTACTGAAAAAGACTCATTTGATTTATTACTTTGTTGTTCTTCATAATTATTATGCATGCAAAACTCTAGTTCTTAACAGGGTTATTTATTATAGTAAAAATTAAAAAAACATAAAAAGATTTCTTTTTTTTCTCTCTCTACAAAGAAATATTAACAGACATAAAATACAATTTCAGCTAGTTGCTAGTTTCTTATTTTCATTCAGTTAAACTTAAATAAAAATAAATACTCTATAAAAATAAAAATAATAATAATAATAATAATTAAAACAACACTAATACAACGGACAAAAACAGTTCAATTTCTAAACTTTACCTAAAATTTTAAAAAATGAAACGGAAAGGACCTGGAATTAAACACTTTTCCTAAAATGTTAATAAAATAGCCATCTACTTATTATAAAGCAAATACTGAACCATTTTTAACATCTCTCCCTTACCTCAATTAACGATCCAGGTGCAAGGTGCATCTTAATAACAAACATGATGGGAATCCATATGACAGAACAGATGACCATAAGCCAGCCGAGAACCATAGACCAGGTTGGATAAGTGTAATCCTCATATGTCATCACCTTCCACTGGTACAGACTGATTGCCAAGATGAACTACAGAGATAGAGAGGGGTAGAGAAACAGAGAGATAGAGAGAGAGAGAGACAGAGAGAATTTTGAATTTGAAATGCACCTTTATTAACACAGTATCTTCAATCAAAGAAAAAGAGAGATCAGAGCCAGCACTAACCAAAAGTGATAGTCCGCAAGAATTTGTGCATGCAGCATATTTGTACGTGTGTGTCAAGAATGGTCACATAAGGTATAAGGTGAACATACTGTGAGAATAGTTGGTGTGACAAAGGCCCAGCAGATTCTCCAAAACTTGTTTGGCTGGAATCCAATCATCATCTCAATGTCCTCACAGAACCGCTGTAGTCCTGCACCACAAATACGGTAAGGAAGATATTTAACAGGCATTAAGATTTTAGGATATTAGTTCATCCCAAAGTCAACAGGTGTTTGGTTATATGCCTAAAATAAGGTATATAGCTGACTCGAACAGGTATTTTTATTGCATAATATAAAAATAATCAACATCAGGTTGAACAAGTGAACTCCTCTACTCAATAGTTCACTTTCACAGCTTTTACTATTAATCAACTGTATATCTTACAAATTCATGTAGTTATAATCAAAAGCTATCAGCCTGCACTTCAGCACAAACCTATTATTTGCTGACTGCTTGTTTTTTTAACTATTTCTAATGTTTTCATTACCTACAAATCTGATTCCTGCTGTGCACCAAAATAAATCTCTGGAATAAGTCTAAAGATAAATGTTCATCATTTTGTAAACTCACCATAAATGTACGAGATTCCAACCAGTTCAAATATGGCAATGATGATAAGAGAGTAAGAGGCTGCAAAAGTGTCCACCAGCTGAAGCATGTACATCCCACTCTGTGTGTGAAAACACCCATACACACACACACACACACACACACACACACACATACTTGTATGTCCTTTTAAAATAAAAATAAATGAGACCTAATCTAAAAATCACCCATTGAATCCCTTTAATTAAAAAAACTAACTAACTAACATTAATTCCAGACCTTTCCAATTATCTGCTTTCATTCCAGTCTATTTACTTTCCTATTTACTTGTTTTTTATTGTTTACCAGAGAGCTGCTTTAATTAAAGTGTGCTATAAAGGTGAAGTTTTTGCAGTAGTGAATAAGAGAAAATGTCCTACCTCAGTGATCATGGGGAAACCCAGCACAAAAAAGGACAAACAGCAAACCAAAGTGAACACAGGCTTGTGTTTGCGCAGGTACTTGGGGAACTCATCAGAAACAGACGTCACTATAGTTTCTATGGTGGCAAACTGGAGGGGAAAAAATTAAATGAAAGAACGAAAGTGTGAATGAAAAACCATTTATTTATTTACTGTCATTTATTGTTGTTGTTTTTTCTGTGATCACATAACAACTAAAGGGAAAAAATGTAAATCATGCCATTTATGATTTTCATTACCATAGTGTCCAAACCAAGTGTAAGCAGCATGAGAAAAAAGATGATGGCCCAGAATGGTGACAAGGGCAACCTGGTCAGAGCCTCTGGATAGACCACAAAAGCTATTCCTGGACCTAAACAAAAAACAACATATTGACAGACCAGACTGATCAAATGAATTTTGGGTCTGATTAAAATAAAACCCGACTATGATAGGTAATCATAGCTCACCAGCCACAAACACATGCATTCAGACTACCTACCTTCATCTGCCACACTTTCAATTGGGACTTTGAGCTCATGAGCCATGAAGCCAATAACTGAAAAAATGACAAAACCAGCAAAAATACTTGTGGCACTGTTAGTACACGTCACAATGAGAGTATCCCTGCAAAACAAAGAGACAGAGCACAGTCTTACATTATAAATAATCAAATATAATGCATGCTTTGAGCAAATGTGTCTACTGAATGTATGTCAATGTGTAATCTGTTTTTAATTTTTATACTATTGTTTTCAGTAGACTATTGTATGATGTGTAATGTGTAATTTATACATTTTTTTTAGTATGTATTCTTAATTAAATTTTCTTTAGGGTGACTTGTAACATCTTGTCCAGGGACTACGGATGAAAAATAACCTTTGGCTAATTCTAGTACATTTACAGGAATGTATAATGCACAATGTCCCTGTTAACTAAAAAGAATAAAAAAACAAAAAACAAATGTCTTTACTTTCATTTTTGACTAATGCATCCTGAAAAAAACAAAAGAAAAAACAACTGCTTTCAAATATACAATCTCACTGACCCCAAAGCCCTGTTCACACCAAGCACGATAACAATATAGAAATAGTTCTAAAAATCGTTCTCAGTGTTCTCAGAATAGCAGTTTCCACACCACAACTATAACCATAAAGGACAGAGAAACGATACTGTTGGATTCATTTTCAGAACAATTTTTTTCCAACTGATGAACGATAGAAACTTTGACAACCAATCAGAATCAATCCTCAATAAACAGATGATATTCGCTGATGTGGACAAGAAAAATATGTTATCTTTATAGTTATCGTGCTTGGTGTGAACGGGCCTTAACATTTAAAGAGTAGTGTCTTCTATAGTGACAGGGCTGGCTACCTGTAACAGTTGTTATGGAACTTATTGTAGGACGAGAGGGTTATGAGACCACCCCATGCTGCAGACAGAGAGAAGAAAATCTGTGTAGCAGCATCTTTCCACACCTAATGTGAGAAAGAGTAAAGGACAGGGAGAAAGACCAAATGGAGGAAAGGAATTAGGAAGTATTCTGGAGAAGAATTTGTAATACTTTATCATCAAATACAACAAATAAAAATACACCATTCTTTTTATTACCTTGGAATCATTGAGTTTTTCCCATTTGGGTGTTATGAAGTAAAGGATCCCAGAACCGGCTCCGGGCAGAGTGACCCCTCGGATCAACAGGATGACCAACACCACATAGGGGAACGTGGCAGTGAAATACACCACCTGAAAACAAGTACATGTACATCACACGTCTATAGGTACAAACAATGTGTTTGAGATATATAAAATACTTTTACTGACCAAAATTCAGAAAACAAAACATACAATATCAGACAAACTTTTATTTTTTTATAGTTCAGAAATCATTATTAATCCAAAAAAATATAATAAATGACCAAACCTGACTTTAGAAGCATAATGTCTTGTCTTGACACCCACATTCAACAATACAATATCCCAACGGCAATTGACACTCCAATAACTTAACATGTTTATGTACAATACTTTTATTGCGCAAAGAGGCATTAAACTGAAAAAAACTGGAGTACAATGTTTTAAAGATCTCTATTGCAACTAAATGTAGTTCTTTTGAACTTTCTGTTAATAAAATGATTTTTTACTGTATAATGATTTTTACAAAAACAACAACTGTTTAACATACATATATAACAATAATAATACATATTTTTTAGCACATATCAGCATATTAGAATGATTTCTTAAGGGCCCTGTGAAACTGAAGACTGAAATAAGGAAGTCGTCTAAATAAAGTCATCTTTTCACTGGACCCACCATGCTTCTCTCTTAATAACTACAGTACATAGAAGAGAAGAAGAGAAAATAGTCGGCCTGTTTTCTTACCTTCCCTGAGGACTTGATCCCTTTAGCCAAAGAGGCATAGACAATAAGCCAGGCCAGAAAAAGACAAGCAGCCAAGGGCCAACGGACGTCACCTGGGTATTCAATACCCTTGGAAATATGCAACACATTATACCTGTCAAGAAAGCAGAGTGATCAGTATCCAATTAATCTGAAAAATGACACAAAGAGCATCTCTAAACAAACAGAACAGCACACTTACTTGAAATACTCCTCACTAGGGCTGACATAGGTTTTATTGTCCATTGTGACATTTAACAGTTTACTTAAATTCCCGACAGCATTTGCAGATAAACAGAATGTAGAGTTCTTGATTGATGGGATGTTTCTGTCCCTTAGTATGCAGGAGTCTGGCCAGAAAAAAACAATGACAGAACTTGGAATAAACTGTTTTCCATCGTCATTCACTGCCTAATTGAAAAACAGTCTTAAAACAAAACATGTCTGGGCCTGCAGAGTTCACACACAACTGTAATACTGTGCACAACGTATTTGATTCGTGCAAATTTAGTGGCGCCACACAAAGAGGCCACAAGGTGGCAGTGCATCTCACTGCGGCACTGCACCAACTCTTACAGTAAATTTGTCAAGCAAGCAGATTTTCTGCTGAATTCACCAAAAGAACGACATTGAAAAAAACCGTTTTAAAACGAATGAAAACGTAAAAATGTCAGCAAATTAAATCAAACGAATAATAAAATACTAGAAATTTTATTCAAATCAGATTTTAGACAAAACTCATAACATCATTTATCACACCTTTCAATGAGACACAAGTCTAAATAAAATAAAAACATAAATCTATTCATATTCCATGAAGGTACTAAAAAAGAACAAGCACTAGATTTGACCGTTTCTGTAGCTGACCAAAAAAAAATCTGTCAAGTCATCAAAAAATTACTTTTGGCGCAATGGGGAGAAACAGTTGCATTTGTAGAACAAAAAGAGCAGGTTGACACTGTATAACCTAAACTGAGTGGTAGGCTACTTAATTCCTGAAATAAAGGTTGCGCATTGCGCATTTTAGTTAGAAAAAAAGGGGTGTTGGGGGGTGGACTCACGGGGAGGGAGAGAGAGAGAGAGGGAGAAAGAGGGAGACGCTCTTCCTTACCCAAAAGCAGCATGTCTTTGTCTTTGCACTCGACGGTGTTCCATTCATTTTTACAGGTGGCCCATGGCAGTGTCTCCTTCAACGAAGCGAACAGGTAGTACAATGTCCAGCACATAATAATATTATAGTATATGGCTATCAAGACAGATATTATCAACATGGCAATCCCGCAACCTATAATAACAAAATGAAACCAGATAAAAGAAATTACACTTAAAGCAGTCGAAAAGTCGATTACCAGTTCACTGGAAACACTAATTAAGATACATCAGCACAAACATTGCTTATTATAAGGGAGCATCAGTTAATAAAGTAACGTCAGTTTACCTTGTAGAGCTGGGATCGCTTTCCATACTGACACCGGGCCTTGGCTGGCGAACTGACCCAAAGACACCTCCAACAAAAATATTGGTATACCGGCGAGGCCTAACATGATCAGGTAAGGTATCAAAAACGCACCTAAAAAGAGAGAAGAGCTGCTATAAAAAAAGTCATGACTTTATGCATGATAGTGCTTCTTGAAAAAAACTCAAATAAAATAAAACCTCGCAATGAACATATTAAACTTTGTATTTTGGATTTTCTTAGATTTTTCATTAAAATAAGCAAATAATATACAACAATATAACGAAAAGTATTAAATGTATAATGTTATGATAACAGAATACAATAAATATTAAACATAATAGAATAACACATAGCCTATATGTATATAAACACTATTAATGTCTACAAATAATGGCTATCAATAGTAATAATAATAATATTGTTTTCGTTTACCTTATAATTCGTACAAAAAAAAAAATCCTTGCAAATATAAAACGAATTTTTCATTTTGTGACAGAAAATAAATGGCCCCTAACGAAAGTTTGTATGTATGCTTTACTACGCATTACATTCCGCCTCATTTTCGATAAAAATCGATCTGTAACAAAACAAACAAATTTTCTAATATGATGCCCCTTGATTATTTCTCACCTCCACCATTCTGGAAAGCAAGATATGGGAATCTCCACACATTTCCCAGACCCACGGCATATCCCACCATGGACAGTATAAAATCCAGTTTGTTGGACCAGTTCCCCCGGGCCTTATTCTCATCTCCTCCATCATCATCATCATCCTGGAAGAACAGTCCACTAAGTACTTATGATCGAATCTTGGCTGCTAAATACATTTTAATAGATATTTTAACGACAATCATCGGATTATGGATCATTATAATTATAGAGGCATCGACATTAAAAAAATGTTCCCCCCAATTTTTTTTTTTTGTCTGTCTGTGACCCAGGAATAAAGGGGGTCGCTCTTGGCTATAATGAAACGCCCCAAAGGGAATTGTACCATAAGCAGATTCTTATGTAACACATTATCTTGCAACACAACCAGTCATCAGAAACCAATCTCTGAGGACCATAAACCTCACAATTCACAGACACACATGCAGAGCTCAATCTTCATTTCCAATCATAAAGCCAATATTGTAACTCTTGATCTTGAGGAGTTGTTTTTTATTGGCAATGCAGTATCCTAATACATAGCCTACAGCATTTTATGTATTCAGGCTCCTTGACACATCCTCTTACTCGACCTGTTCGTGAAAACTGCTGTGAGTTAATTATTGTGCTGTCAGAACGAATCACAATCTTTCCAGATTGGAAACAGATTTCGTTTCGCTGCTCGCTTTTGAGCGGTACAGAACAATGTCCTTTTGTCCAAAACACTTTTATGACTAACATGAGAGCCGTGTATCATACATGACAGCAGCCGTCTTTGGTTTTTACTTCTGAAGCACATCACATAGAATGTATAACCGAACCTACACCATTATTTTAAACAATAAAAACGGTCCAAATTAAGTTCAAACAAAAGGTCCGAAGGTTTTAAATTAGACTACACGTTTATATAAGTGCATATGTGTTTTAAACATTTCGGTAACGGTAAAATCCTACGGAAAAACTATAATCACAGCGCATTTTTTACCTGTCGCCAAAGAGGCCAGCGAATAGATTTTGGCTAGGAGGTAACCATAGCAACAGTACGCCGCTCCGAATAACCGTCACTACTTATCACTAAGTGTGCATCTAAATATCACAATAAAACGCTGTACATTTTGTTTTTAAATGATAGTAGTGCTTGTGATGGCGACAAACGACATTTTCGTTTGAGTGAGACGAACCTCTAGAAACTTCAACCTTATCATCATAATTTTTTTTACAAACGCAAGTGTGTTAAATAAAGGTCTCGCGAACAAAATTCAAACTGTAACGGTCGTAACGGACGACGCTGCTGCTGGATTGGTTATACAATGCAACGACACTTACTGTAAAGCTAGCTTTTGTGATTGCTCAAGACTCTCCCCGTTTGAAAGCTTTATGCTTACGGGTGATTGGCTGATTCAACCGGAATGAAACGTTCCTTAACCATGCACTTACCCCGGTCACCGTGCCAGGCAGAACAGATGTATTGCCATCTGTACCCAGGATGATGGTGGTCTGGCTCATGGAGGTCCAGTCACCGGTGGTGTTGTTATGCTCCGCCGCGATCCTTACAGCACTTTGATTGTTAGACACGAAGTCCGACGTGGCTTTACCGGTCGAACCATCCATTTTACCGACGGAATCCTTGCGCACGGCAGAATTACCGGGAGCAAACGTGGGTCCAGGGGCGGCGTTTTTAAACGTCCCGTATGCTTTATTGGCTTCCATTTCGCACGGTTTATTTTCCGAAGGACAAAAAGTTTTCCGTTCGTTTGCAGGCGGCGGTTGGGGCACCGGGTTCCCGTTCTCCGGTTTGTTAGTAGTTGTAGCTCCAACCGCTCCCCCAGACGGCTGGGGCGGAATACTGTTTGACGGTTGTCTCAACATTTCCCCGTGCTCAGAAAAATCCTGCAACGTTAAATACACATTAGACAGGATCAGTATAATTAACGCAGGCTATTAATTAACTGCTCTTTCACACATAGTGACCCAGCATTTTTACAGAAACCTACCCCAAGGCAAAATGTTCACGCTATCATATTATAACTTCTGCATTTTATGCTAGACCGTTTCTGGACATGTCTGCTCCACTTCTTTGATTTTCAGCTCACGGACGGTAGCTGTTTGCTTCTTGCTTTTACCATTAGAGAAAGATTCTTTAATTTTACGCCTCATTTACCTCCTGTCATTCAACCCCGGCACATCCCCTGGTTTTATGGGCAATAGACAAGCTGCCGGGCTCGGCCGAGGCTTTTCCCCCCTGCGGCAGGCACCAGTCCCGGTGTAAGTGTGCAGTGCAAACCCGGGTGCATACATGGAACATTACACCAACAATTACATCGCACCATAGGAGATCACTGTCCTAAAACCCTCTTAAAATGTGTTAAAATATTCTAGTTATCTAAATACTAAAAGAAGAAGAAAAAAAACATTTAAAAATATAGAAATAACAATAAAATAAAATAAATACTTAGCTGCTACTACGAAAGTTAGTTGTAATTATTCATTTATTTTAACTTGATATACATAACTAAGTACTTCCGTTGAAAAGGTGTAAAATGCCTGCTATAAAGTTTCAGCACCGTGGATAGCGACACTTCTTTTATTAGCGCACTTACAAATATTACTTTTCTCTAAACCAAGACTGTTCTAAATAATCTGTAAACTGTTTATGAAACACGCAAGGCGTAAAGTAATGAATGTGATGTACTTACCATTTGTGCAGAGTCAACAAATGTGGGTTAATAGCAGAAAACAGCTGGAAAGGCGGCAGGCAGACTGAGTTTGGCTGTGCAACGTGCAAAGCTTTCTATATCTCCGTGGGAAAGATCGGGTTTGCGTCAGAGCATGGCAATGTACCCTTCGCACGACATTTTCTTTATAATAGGGCTTTGATAAATCATTGGCCTTCAATTCTGATTTTTAAAGGGGCAACAAGCGAAGACGTGAGCTCGTGACACACACAAGGCAGCGCGAGACTACGTTTGGGGACGGACAGGCTCGTGATTAATAAACTTGTCCCTCAGGACTATGTAAAGATGTTCATCTGACGCACGGAGAAGATTCTGCAGACGCAGGCATCGTGGATACCGCAAAGTTGACCGACTCCAATACATACAGCTATGGATAAATCTAATGACTTTTCATCATGCAATATTATTCAAGTTAGATAACAGGCCCGTTTTATGTTTTCTAATTATATCTTATCACAGTTATAATATTTAAATGCAATGCACAGATCTGCGTCAAGCCTGCGTTTTTATTTTAGATAAGGCCATGGAAAATATGATTTTTGAAGGAAGTTGCTTACATTTTACATTAATAGCTATATATACACAACCACACAGATAACTTTGGGAAATTTTGAATAAGTACTATAAAAACTTTTGTAGCATGTTTTCTATAGTATATGAGTAATGGATTTCATGATTCATAGTTCACACGTCAAACCAGCGCACGCGTACCCTAATGCGTCACCGGCACACATATTGTTCAAGTGTGAAAAGTGGGCGAGGTTTTCAGAGGAGTGGAGGCACTCATTTGTTAAACTTTTACGCAAGACAAAGGAGGAGTAATTTTCTATTTTTAGCTTGGATGTAACCACACTGCATTGAGCATCCAAGCATCATACCCCAGAGCACTTTTTTTAACAGAGAAGCACTGAATCGAATATAGCACCTTTAGGAATAATAATTATTTTTGGGAAGAATAACTTGCATGAATAACTTAAACACACATACACACATATTACAATACATAGACTATAAAGGTTAGCGATTTTTGCTTAAAGTTATTAAAAAGTATCCAACCAGTTTAACAAGAAATAGAATAACGTCGGTAAGTTGTTCTTCACTGTCCGGCCAGCCAGTTCCTCAGTCGTGATATCACTCTATACATGCACGCTGCTGCAGTGACCATCATAAATCTGCTGCCGCCTGTGATAAGCCTCTATACGGCTGGATTAGCTCTTCGCTCTGGGTTTAATTGCTTTGTCAACAGAGAATAATTGTAATTGATTTCTGCTTCTCTTTCCGTGTCACCTTTATACGTTCTCTTTAAAGCACGTTAAGGAGAAACACAGTACGCCTTAAGTAGACAGAGTAGAAATATGCAGTCTTACCGTAGTTTAAAACCAGCCAATCATTTACTTAACGAATAATGCAGTTTATTACAGGTGTTTATTACAGTTTAAAATTAGGAAATATCTTGTGTTGAATTAAAAAGAAAAATTGTATTTGGGTAATTTCCGAACTTGGTTTTGCTATGCTATAAAAATGACAGTGGACACATTGGGTTTGATAAGGAATGAATTACGTTGAAACTAAGCAGTTTTCCCCACTTTCTTTCACCCTATAATTAATTGCATAAGATAAGATTATGCACCAGCCGATGGTCATTTGTCTTATTGGTATTTGCTGTTTAAACAAAACGTGCCTGTAAGATATGGAATATTACAGGGCCTTAAACGAAATGTTTCTACAACCAGTTTCTCATCTGTCTACTTTTTCATTTTATTTAACGCAACTGTATTAATAATGGTTTCATATTAGCATAATTGATTTTTTTTTTTAAATACCTGGGTCAGTCTTGAACACCTAGGCGTACACGCGCATTTAAAGGGCAAGGCCCAGTGTGGATATTGGAACATTATACAGTAGTGCCTTATAAAAACTAATCATATCTGAGGCAAAACTGTCATGTCTCTTACGAAAACAACAACAAAAGAGCATTTTTAGGATGCAAAAATATAGGCCCAGCTCACTCGAATGTCATGCCAAACATAAATATCCGATATGCAGTTGTGCCTATGTTATCATCATTCCACACAAAAGCAGTTTATTTAGCTTGAGGCATCACTGCCATTCAAACAACAAGCTTCCGGTATCCAGACAGGTTGTAAATTATACTAAAATTTGAGTGGACATGTTCTGTTATGACAATGCTCCCTAAAAACTTTATTCTGGTTGGACAATCTTGGCATTCAGAGGTGATATTTCTTTATGACTACTGTCAGTGTAAGCGAGTAAGGTAAAGGCAACCAATCTTCTACAATATCTGCCTGCTTTTTTTCTGCAATCACTATGTATTTAATGTATCAACGCCAAGTTGTTAGACATACTTAAATGCAAATAACGGCGTTGCGTGATGAAGTAAAATAACCTAACTTCTAACGTTTGTAAATAACAAAAAGGGTTCAGGGGACTTATATAAATAAAGGGGACTTTTGGCAAACATAAATCCTTTCTTATAAAAGAACGTAGAACCTGAGAATTTAAATTTCATGGAAAAAATTTACTTTATTCACTCAAACAATTAGGTTTATTATTCAAGCAATTAAGAAATGAGATTACCAGTGCTTTACATGAAGAGTCTAGAGGCCCAAACAGCATTAAGAGGTTTCATTAGTAGCCCAAGTTGTTGACTCATTGTTCACAGGTCCTGTTGTTTGTCACAGAGAGAATGACTTTCACTCTACTTTCAACTCATGAACGATCAACATTTGGTAGAAAAACTTTTTAATAGAATGTTTTCAGTTATTAAACACTGCATTGCTCAAAGTATCTGTTTTCCTACTAACAAAAATTCTTCACTGGAGGCTGTAGGTTTGCTTCCGGCCAGCAATGTCAAGTGTGATGAGCAGTGCTCTGGGGTCCTTTCTGTTCTTATGCACTGCAATTTGACCTGGAAGTTCCTCTCCTACACAAGGAAAAATAGAGAGTGAAAAACAGGATTTGACACAGATCAATCTTAATGGCGTCATACCTTCACACCAGCCAGAAATGCAAGATACTTGAGCTTTCCTGGAATGCGTTTACATGCAAATAATCAGAGTAAATATTCACTCTTTATTACCACATAGCTCAGCCACAACTGAGCCGCATAATACCAAAAGTGGGGAATATCTTCTGCCTCTCATTGAACAAAACTGAAACTAGCTGAGAAGAGAAAGATGCGATTAAAAGGCTGAGAGTGAATCAGGGGAGGATGACATGCAGCTTGGCTCCAGATGGCAGAGAAAGCTGCTGCTTACTACAGTACGACTACAGTAGGAATACAGGCGGCACGTTTTATCGGGAAGGCCTGAAGACAGTGACGATGATTACACCAGATAATCACTTTGATTAACTTCACGTTTCACTGCCAGACGTAAATGAATGTTTACCCATTTGGCAAACAAGCCCTCCACCGCCCATCATTTCTTTCTTTGCTGCAGGTTACATGAGATAAAAATATGCTGACTGCAACATTTTGGTATGAGGAGATGGAGACAAGTCAGATGTGACTGTCACAGTGTGCTGAAACTGTCATTTAGTTTTTTTTTAACCTCTTACTGTAAAATGATCCCCTTAAAAGAACATTAAAATTCATACTTTCACAACTGACTTTTCCTAAAAACAAAATTCTTTTGATGTAAGTACAAGACTGCTGGGGCCTGTTCACATCAAGGACAAAAACTATACAGTTTAAATAACAATTTTAATGACTTCATTATTATTATCGCATAGGGAAGTCTATAGACTACACTGTAAAAAGAAAATCTGTAGAATTTACTTGAATTTACTTAAAAGTGCCATAGAATGCATTGAGAGAATATTTTAAATTGTTCTCTGATATGTACATTAGAAGGTATGTAGCTTAGGTAAGGGGAAAAAATGCCCAGAAACGGTTTTACAGGTCCATTTACAACCCTAGAATTT
>JAUCMU010000125.1:7642587-7661869 GCA_032275025.1 Enteromius treurensis | reverse complement strand
TGTCCATGTACTGAACTGTTATTATTCAACCATGCCAAGGTAAATTCAGTTTTCCATTCTATGGCACCTTTAAAATTAAAAAAATAATTATTTACGCAGCTTGCGATTGCCAGAATTCAACCCTACAAAAATACTGTAACAACGCTTTAGGTTTCACGGTTTTAAGTTGAATTTACAATTTTAATACCGTAATTTCATTAACTGATATAACGATAATATACCAACATATTAAAGTACTGAAATCTGTTTTGTGCCTTTGATATACACTGTAAAAGCAGTCAGTGATGAGAAAGTCACATGATGAAGCCCTTAAAAGCACTTTTTAAATATGAACATATATAGAAGGTGCTCAGTGTCATTCACACAAACACTAAACACCATCATGGTGAGACTCATTTAACAGAAATATGCAATAAACATTAATTTAACAACATTACATGTAACACACAACCCTAAGAAACATAACTAATAAGAAAAAAAAACTAAGAAGAAACAAAGTTAATTCAAAGAAAAACATCAAATTCAAACTAAATTTGAAATCCAAGGCAGGAAATTATGAAAATTTAATTTTACAGGAGTTTACCATGAACCATTTAAAAGGCTTTTTTTACAGTGTATCACAACTGTAATGGTTAGGGACCAAGAAAGGTTCTTATCACTGATCTATAATAGAGAATATTTATATAGATCAGTGGTTCCTATACAGAAACAGTTCTGTTTTCTGAAAAATATGCTTAATTCGGTTCTAAAAATGTTTCTAGTGCAACGTGTTAGCAAAGCACTGGAAGCTTTACCAAAATGCAGAAAACATAGATGAAACCCACGGAATAAAAACATTTTTTTTTTTAATTAAATTTATTTAAAAAGGGCAGCTTTTTTGTGGTCATAGAAAAAGGGCTGACTAAATGTAATAAAAATGGAGTAGTTAATAGAATTGGAATCATTAGGCAGAACCAGAACTGCAAAATGTCTTACAATTTCCAACCCATAATTTATATGAATACGCATTTATGTGATTGTTACCGTTCTTGGTGTGAACGGGCCTTTGGAAGCTACTTGGCAAACAAGTCATGCAATAATGATTCAGGAATAGAAATCACCAAAAGGTTTGTTCAATAGCAAGAAAGCACAAATAAAAAGCTGAAGCCTATTTTTTTTTTTTTTTTCAAAACGATTGATCTAGCAAAAAATCCTTTAATTAAAATCAGCTGTGCAGTGAAAACTTGACAGATCGCATATTGCCTACCAAAAGTAAAAAGCACGCACAGTGGGTTTTCTCTTGACCAGTATGAGCACAAATGATAGAAAGATCTATTAAACTTCAGCACCCTGCAGAAAATGGCTGTGTGCATCACACTGGTGTGTGTCTGCACTTCATAACAAACACTTGCCCAGTTACTGCCAATGGGATTTGAGGTCTGTAGAGAGGACCAAGAGACAGAGTGAAATGACTTGACCCTACAATTCCTGGTTAAGTCTCGTAGTAAAGCAATTTGGGATGTACTTACTGCAAGATTTTATTCTGAGTCTACTGAGGCGACAAGAAGACTGGCGATCTATGAGAAAGAAGCTGTTGGTGCACGTTAATTAAATGAAGGAGACAAGGCTGCTTCTAGACCCGTCATACATCACAGTGCTATTTGCATTAAACATGCCAATGCAACCAAGGGTGACAGAGGCTGAAATGAGAAATGGATGAGACAAGGTAAAACATCTTGATGTGTTCCTTGAAGTAATGTGACTGCTAATCAACAAGCTGGTGTGTAAATGTAGAGAACAAGCGTTGTAGTACGCAAATATTAATCTAAAGGAATAGTTCAACCAAAAAAAATGAAACTTTGCTGAACATTTACTCGCCCTCAGGCCATCTAAAATGCGGATGAGTTTGTTTCTGCAGATTTGGAGAAATATTCTCCGCAGTGAATGGGTGCTGGCAGAGTGAGAGTCCAAACAGCTGATAAATACATCACAATAATCTACACCACGGCAGTCCAATAATTAATATATCGTGCAGCAGGAGACTTTTCCTCTAGAGGAGGCATTATTACGGATCATGGACTATTATTATAATGGATTATTATCCAGAGGTGATTAAGACATCTTGATGATTGATTTGTTTCTTAGAAATGGGAAACTTTTCATGTTAATTGATAAACTGGGGTCATGTCGATTACTCATAGATTATTGGCCATGTACACTCAAACAAGACTCTTTTTGTCCAACAATTTGAACTAAACCTTTGCTGCTTTAGTAAGAGCTTGCATCTTGCATCGTTGCCATGTCTTCAAATTTACAAGGGCTTAACTCATAAAGATAGGTTGTTAATAAAGTGGTCTATCGCAGATAAGAAATACGTGATTTTTTGTTGGTGTAATAAAAACAAAGCATTTGGCTGTTTTATTGTTTTTTGTGCTTGTTTGTTTTCTATGAAGATCTGGCAGCACTGACACTTTACCGTAGGGCTCATGAGCACAGCTGGTCCCGGGTTAAAATTTAAGACTTCTTTCGGTCTTATTTTCTTGCATCTCACATACATACGAAGACCCATTTTTGTTGCACGCTCACATACGTCTTTATCAACTTGTTGTTCAGTTCGGTTCCGTAGAACTTCTATAAATGTATTTTTCGGGAGTTCATGCGGTTGTCACACCTGTATTTTGTGAATTGAGTGTGTACAGAACACACTTAAGGTGAACTGAATTGAACTGCAGTGTGTACGTGGCCATCGTGATGTCTTGATCAGCTGCTTAGACTCATTCTGATGACACCCATTCACCGCAGAGCAAATTAGTAATCAAGTGATGCAATGACAAATCTCTTCTGCACAAAACAAATTGTGTTTGACCATATAATGACTTAAAAAACACTTAAAGAAAAAAAAGGATCTGATTTGGAGGTAAATGATGAATTCTCATTTCTGGGTAAACTATTTAACCCAATAATGATTGAAAGCCATGTTGCAAAAGTAGTTTTCAGGGGGAAAAAAGCCTTCCCAAACACCGCAGCACAAGATACAAAAGCAGCATTATAAAACTTCTCTCTCGCTCTGCAGAGCATAACCTCATAAATCTGTGGCCCCTGTAAAGGAGATGCATAAAACAGGCCTTCGGAATCACCAGCTCACCACAGTGCCCCCGTCTATCAAATAATCGCACCTCCCCCTAAAGGAACCTTGCTCTGACACCTCAAGGACCTTTTCACACTGCAGACGGACTGCACTCCCTATGAGTTTAAATGACTTTAAAGTACTACACAAAGCATTGCATGGTTGATTCAATAAGCCTTGTTCTTCAAGTCTATTACCAATATCTCGGTTTTTGAACACTTATTTGGAGAGCAGACGTGACGTGCAATAAACTTTCTACCTTCAAAACGTCCCAAGACCGCTCAACACAGGGTGACCTCTTTTACTCGAGCTCAAAGGTTGGTTACGCATGACAAAGGAAGCTTTTCAAGGAAATGTTCTCATCTTTTTTCCTTTTAATGATCGGCAGGACAAACTAAATCATGACAAATGAAGGCTGCTTTAATTGATGCGACTGGTGTTTCTGAGGGCGTTTTGCATTTCCGTTGAATACTCTACCTCCCCTCTCATCACACCTCTGAAAGGTAATTACTGAACTAGCACAAACAGGAGAAGAATCCACACAAACTGAGCGTGAGCTGACAGGAGCGCATTTTTCAATCATTTTTCTCTCTTCTTGTTTTATGCAAATGACAGCTTGAAGATATACAACACAAAACACATTATTACTGTTATTGTTTGGAAAAGAAATCCAATTTAAATTTACAAGTTACAAATCAGGTGTTAAGTAAAGTGAGAAGAACGTCAAATGTAATTCCTAATATTATTGTTGTGGGATACATTACAGGAAACTGTGGTTCTTAGCTTTTCATTTTAATAAATAAAAATTAATCATGGCATATAACGTTTCAGTTATTTTTCAAAGGTGCCAAATTAACTTTCAGATTAGTAAGTGCGGTTTTGGCAGGTCATGATTAAATACATACATTAATTTTTTTATAATAACTGCACTAAATCAGTAAGATAAACTGACATCACTACTTTAACACATAAATGTGACTGAAATATTAATATAGACTGAACAAAGGCAATTACTAATTTTATATGTTTCATAGTTTTATATGCCTGTGTTTGGGGTTGGTAAAAAAAAAAAAAAAAAGAAAAAAATTATATATATATATATATATATAAATGTGATTGATTACAAATCTGAATTTTCAGCAGGTGAATTTGTTGTTTAATACTGATTTGATTTTAATAAGAAACTTACAGTTAAATAACATTTCTAAATGTCATTTACAATTTTTTTTTAAACAAATACATAAATGGCACTTTAAATTATACTATAGTGTAATGGTACTTGCCCAAACATGTTTATCTTCACACACATCTGCACATATAGATTTGACAACAACAAAGAAAACAAAAGACAAAAAATACATACAGCGCATGTGAGGAAAATATGAACTCTAAATTACTTAATCAACTCACTATAAATGACCAGTGTGAGGGCCACGGGTTATAGATCTGCCATTTGAGCCATTACAAAATGGCCAAATACTGTATGCCATACAATATATTCACACGACTGTGCCTTCTGATTATAATCTGACGCTGGTATCAGCAATGCAGAAGTAGCGTTAGCAGACCTTCAAGTGGACGGCACTCTTATCATTGAACGGCTTCTGCAGGGACTGTCCGTGGTAATGCCCGTGGACAGCTAAAGTTAGGCCACAGTCATTTATAATAGTGTGCTGTATCAGAGAAACGGGCTAAAGCACCTTCATCCATCTGCGCATCAGATGACATTTCTCCGATTCCCATTATGATAAGACACACTTCATCTGTTAGCACGGCCGGGATGCTGTCTCGCCATCTATGGACAAACGGAGCCTTGATATAAATGCAGATGGTCTGCCGTGCTCTTAGAACTAAACATGAGGCATTATAATTATTTTTATTATTATTATTTTTTAAAGATTTTCAGATTCTGATTCATTTCAGTCTCGTCATTTATATAGTTTTCTTCCCATTATTTGCTTCTTGTCAATGATAGAGGGCTGATATGCATGCAATTTTGCAGTACTCAGTTAAAAATAAAATAAATAATATTACAATAAAATGACAGAAATTTAGATATAAATGAATCAGTTTCAGGCTAATATCAATGATGCTGTTTTATGGTGTTTTTACCCTTGAATCCTCTTTACAGGAACCAAACCATTTTATATGGGCAATTATTATATTTGTATTATTTGTCAATTAATGTAACCACAGCACCATTACAATTATATTAATGTTATGATTAATAGGTGACTAAAAGCAAAAGACTTTTAAAAATGTATGAGTGTGTAATTTTCATCATAAGTATACCTCAACTATGAGAGACAAAATGAGAAAATAAAATCCAGAAAATCACAGACTGAATCTGCAATAGGTAAGCAGCTTGGTGTGAAGAAATCAACTGTGTGAGCAATTATTAGAAAATAGAAGACCTACCAGACTACTGATAATCTCCCTCGATCTGGGGCTCCACGCAAGATCTCACCCCGTGAATCAAAATGATCACAAGAACTGTGAGCAACAATACCAGAACCACACAGCGGGACCTACTGAAAGGCCCTCAGAGATCTGGCACCAAAGTTACAAAGGCTACCGTCAGTAACACACTGTGCACAGGGACTCAGATCCTGCAGTGCCAGATGTGTCCCTGCTGCTTAAACCAGTACATGTCCAGGCCCGTCTGAAGTTTGCTAGAGAGCGTTTGGATGATCCAGAAGAGGACTGGGAGAATGTCATATGGTCAGATGAAACCAAAATAGAACTTTTTGGTAAAAACTTAAATTGTCGTGTTTGGAGGAGAAAGTATGCATCCAAAGAACAGCATTTGTACCAACTGTGAAGCACGGGGGTGGAAACATCATGCTTTGGGGCTGTTTTTCTGCAAAGGGACCAGGACGACTGATTCATGTAAATGAAAGAATGAATGGGGCCGTGTATCGTGAGATTTTTAGTGAAAACCTCCTTCCATCAGCAAATGCATTGAAGATGAAACATGGCTGGGTCTTTCAGCTTGACAATGATCCCAAACACACCGCCCAGGCAATGAAGGAGTGGCTTCGTAAAAAGCATTTCAAGTTCCTGGAGGGGCCCAGCCAGTCTGCAGATCTCAACCCCATAGAAAATCTTTGGAGGGAGTTGAAAGTCTGTGTTGCCCAGCGACAGCCTCAAAACATTACTCCTTTAGAGGAGATCTGCATGGAGGAATGGGCCAAAATACCAACAACAGTGTGTGCAAACCTTGTGAAGACTTACAGAAAACGTTTGACCACAACAAAGGGTATATAACAAAGTATTGAGATGAAATTTTGTTATTGACCAAATACTTATTTTCCACCATAATTTGCAAATAAATTCTTTAAAAATCCTAAAATGTGACTTTCTGGATTTATTTTTTCTCATTTTGTCTCCCATAGTTGAGGTATGCCTATGATGAAAATTACAGGTCTCTGTCATCTCTTTAAGTGGAGGAACTTGCACAATTGGTGGCTGACTATACTTTTATGCCCCACTGTTTGTATATTTATATATATATATATATATATATATATATATATAAAAAACAGTGCACTATTACAATTACTTTATATTACATTTAATAATAAGACTTAAAAAGTTTACCGTGATTTTAACTGTAAAAAACTGAAAATGCTATACGATAAAAACCTGTTATATAGTTTACAGTAAAATTTACAGGGGAAAAAAGTTAACTGCCATTCTCATAATTCCCTGCTTGGCAGATTTGAGTATTTTCATAGGTTGGTATATTAACATTATATCAGTTATTTAAAAGTAAATATACTTTTAACCGTAAAATCTAAAATGTTGTAACCGTATTGTTTATGGTCGAATTCCGGCAACCACAGCTGCCGGTTTTTTACCGTAAATTTTACTAATTCTTTTTTTCAGTGAATATAATAATATAACATTAAATATACAACTTTTTTCTTTCCTTTTTAGAATAATAATAATAATAAAAAAATATAATTAATAATTATTTAATTAAAGATTTTTTTCTTTAATCGTACGTGCATATATTATATGCAACTAAATATATAAAATGTATGTGTTTACATGCATTATTTACATGATTCAACAGAGAAGTAAACTTCAGTTTAATTTTCTTATATTTAATCTTCATTATAAAACAATAAAATAAATCTCTTATCGGGTTGTTTTGTTAAATGCTTTGTAAGCTTATTTAAAAATGTGTTAAGTGGTAAAATTAGTTTGGTCAACTGATTCTTGGTTCTATGTGAAAATACCGTGCAACCTGTCATCTGATTTTGTGTTAGAACAACATAAAACATAGGGATCACAAAAACAATGTCCTTAAATAAATCTGTCTACAATCCTGATGTGTTGTGTCATCTCGAAACCCCGTTAGAATAATTCTCAAGACACTATATATATATTTATCAACAGAAAGAACAAACTGCATGGTTTATGTGGACGGCCTCTAGAACTGCTCGATCATGTGTCTATCTCTCAATGACTGACGGATAACCTGTGTCACCGTGTAAGAATCAGCTGTCAGAGTAAAGAAAGATAAGATACACCTCCCTGTGGCACACATTTTTTTGTTGTCTTTTAAAGAAAGGTGATGGTTGCATATGTACTTGCCAAATCTCATCAAAGTTTAAAGACAGGCACAAGTGCATGCAAACACTGGTGTGAAGACAGTTAAAACAAATAGGAAGCATGTGTAAATGGGATACAAACCGGTTTTGACAGGGATAGGGCTTTCTAGTAAGAACACTGTCTGTTTCCAGTGAGTCTTAGTGCAGTCTGGAGCAGTGGAGAACATGACCTAAAATTAAAACACATCTGTATTAATAAACTGTTTATATTAAGATAAACAGGAAAATGCTCTTTCCCAGCTTTACTTAAATTGAAAACTGACTGATAAGAAAGAAAAGTGATTTACTAATAGTAATAAGCGGTTTTATTCTACATAGAGTGGGTCACAAATTACAAAATGCAATATTAAGTAAAATCATACTGTAATATATAAACCCACAAGTGTAAGTGTAAGCCAGAACTGAGAGATAAAGAGTCGCAATTACCTTTTTTATTTTTTATAACGGAATAACAAAAAATATGCTTTAATACATCCAGGCCAATAGGTGGCAGTATGGAGGTCAAAGTAAAAAAAAAAAAAATTGGTACAAATTATTAATTACATTACAAAGTGACTGAATTTAGGGAAACTAGAGAGAAGTGTAAAGACAGAAAATGAGACAAAAAAAATGCGAAATTACATTTCCCAGGTCAAAAAACAAACCAATTCCTCCTTTAAACTGAATCAGGCCAAAGCAAACATAATTGCTGTGGTTATCCACCAGATCATTAACACAAACAATGTGTTTAAAAGTCAAAAACAGGACAAAAGACACAAGACCCCTCCACATCCTCCTGCTTAAACACCCATTATCAGAACCCAGCGCACGATCGCTCTCCCAGTGCCTGACGGGTTTAGCTTATTTCATTGCCTGTTCCAGTTGGCCACTGGAGGAAGGCAAATGCTTATTTCAGCATTTAGGTATGAGAGGCTTGCGATTGCATTGCGATTGCCTCGGGCCTAAAAGACGGCAAGGCGTGACCGCAATTGCTCGCTGTTAAACAGCACAGCACTATTGCTTACCTTGTTTCCGCAGCTCTTGTCGAAGAAAATGTCAAAATAGCCCACGATGGCCTGGAATGAAATATGAGAGAGAGGTTAGAACATGACATTTTCGTAAACGCTCACACGTGTTCGGGCCAGCAGGAAGTAATTAGCAAAACAAGGTAAAAACAGACACGTTGACAAGTAATTAAAAAAAATTGAAGTGTTGTGGAAACGCTCTATCATCTTTTTATTTTAAGTGTAGTCATGAATAACAATCCTCTTTTTGTGATAATACACACAGTGCATAAAATACCCAGTATAATGGAAATGAAAAGTACCCTTTTTTTGTCCCAACCTGCCCCCAATGACAGTGGAGCAACTCTATCAATCTCAGGAGCATACTTGTAGTGGCAATGATGCAGAACTAATAGCTTTTAATCCTGACGCAGCTGACAACACGAGGGTCTGCCTGCTCACACAAAGAGCGCAATCAATGAGAAGAGAAAGAGAGGGAGAGAAAACACTGATAAAGAGAAAACGGGGCGTAAGAGAGGTAAGCAAGACAACAACGAAAAAAAAGACACCTCAAAGATGAGTGGAAAGAAGAAGGTTACTAAATTTTAAGCAAGATGTTTACTGGAGTTTCTCTTTTTCTTAACCAAAACTGAAGTATTTTCAAAACTGAAGTATTAAACAAAAATAGTAAGAATCTGGGACATCTTACAAATCTATAAAAACAATACCTTAAAATAACTAACTTAACCTATCAGATAGGTCCTATCTTAAATAACTAACCTAAACTAACTTTTCGTTCCAGGCTGCTTAAGTGAATCTTGAATATGACAAACAGACTTCAAAAACAGGGCAAAAATAGAGATGCAAGAATGGAAATGACAAAATGGAAACACAGATATTTCAAATGAGACGGAAGAAAAAGTAGCAGTGACTAAATTTTACATTTATAATTACAAGTTGATCTTTCCTTTCTTCACTAACAACACTGGAAGCAGCGTTTTCAAATATAAATATTGTTTATAAAGCAAACTTGTGCATAAAATAAGCTTTGAAAACAAAAAGTAATGCTGCACACAACTTGAAAAAATACCCTAAAACTTATGAAACCATAAAGTTAAATCATAAATGAAGTTTCTGTCCAATTCAATATTTATAGGAAATGACAGTTGAGATCTAGAGATTTTAGAGCCATTTTAAAATCTATCCACATCGTACAAATTTACAAAATATGGTAAAATAACTTGTGAAATCATGCATTATTTTAAAGTTTCTTTATTAAGTTAAATTATAAATTCACTTTTTTTGTCCCAGACTGCTTTGGTAGATCTTAAATAGTAAGAATTATATCACACCATTAAAAATGGGTTCAATCATGGCATAAGGACCATTTTGGGTTCCCAAAGAACCTTTCAGTCAATAGTTCTTAATAGAACCATTTTTCTTAATGTGAAGAATATTTCAGCATTTCTGAAGAATCTTTTTTACTATAAAGAACGCTGCGCCATAGAAAGATTCTATGGGTGATAAAGGATCTTCATAGAACCACAGATGCCAATAAAGCACTTTTATTTTATCTTAGTGCATAAAAATCTGGCAAAACTCTCAAATCCAAGCAAATCACTTTTTATTGGAAATGACAGTAAAGATCAAGAGACGTCACTGAAGGTGTGACAGAAAAAAAAAGTCAGGTCAGCGTAATTACGGAGTGTAATGAACATTATCAGACATTATGTGGAGCAATAATTACCAATTTAGGGCTAATTGCTTATTGAATGCGTTAGGAAAAGTGGATTTGCGAGTCATTTGGCACGCCAGAGATGAACTTTGTCATCCCTGATGACAACAGCTTATAAATATGATTGATTGGGGACAACCATTTCATAACTTTCTCTTTTGATGACTCACATTGTTTCCAAGTACAATATTTCCCATATGCAACTGTTCACAATCAGCAAAACACAGCAATTCACTGCAAAGGAGTCATTTATATTTCTAAAATATTTATTTAGTCATTAAATGTGCAAACTGAGGAGGATTTCCCTGAATGAAAGGCTGAGCTGTGTCACGGCACACACCTTCTCACAGATGGACACACACACACACACACAGAAAACAGAGCGCAGTCACCCTGTGAACTCCCAGGGGACACTGCAGTGATAATGTGAGCCATTCTGCCTGAAGTATCTCAGGGACCTTGTGGGGAGAAATACAGCTCTGGCTTAATGCCTGTGTCTCTCTCTCCCTCCCCTACAAACCAGAGCAGAACACCCAACTATTAATCCTCCTCTTCTTCTGTTAAAATAGCTTTAAGAGGACAAAGCCACAGCAACATAATCAAGGGTTTAGCACCACATCCACAAACAACTTCTGTTCTGCGTGATTCATTCATATGGGCTTATTTTTGGCACTACTAAAAAAAAAAAAAACTTATTAAAACTGTATTGCCTAAGAGTGGAAGATAACATTTAGTTGTTAAAATTTATAGATTAGTCAATCAAAATGTTATGCATATACAGTATTGTTTTTTAAAATTTAAGTATAATAATTACAATCAGTTGTATTACTAAGATGGGCTGTATTTTCCAAAAGCATTGTAAGGCTAAGTTGATCGTAGCTCCATTGGTTTCAATGGGTCTACGATGTACTGGTCAATTTTAATATAACCAAGATATATTTTAATAGGCTTCCTAAAATACATTTTAATTATGATTTTCTATAACTAATCGGGTCATTATAAAACAGAATGTGATACATACATTTTGGCTTATTTTGCATAAATCTATCATTTACTTAAAACAAAAGATCTCTGCATCTCCAAACTGCTTTTCTTTACATGGGTTCATCTTTTCTGTCAGAGTAAATTTCCCAGAAATGTCAACAGAAACCGAGACCCGATAAAAAAATTTAAAAAAAAAGGACGCACACTGAAAACATGGGGGTCAAAGCCAAATAACTCCCTGCCAGAAATAAAACAAAATAAAACCACCCCCCGTTAACGCACCGGGGGGGAGTGAAAGAGCAGACACAAAAGCCCGAGTTGCGCGGGGAAAAGGGGGGACAAATGGTGGAAACTGAGGCTTTTTATTCTCATCAAAGTGTTCAGCCTTCACACCCGGGGAATGTCGGAGATAAGTGATGCGCGCGAGCTGTTTCCCGGCCCAGGAGGCGGCGCACGGTGCCGCTCAGCAAGGCTACCTGGAGAACAGGTCCGGGGAAAATTAATAATTATCATCATCGCTAACACCAACGGGGAGCAATTCATCATCAAGCCCTTTCCAGCGCTATCATGTCGGAGCAGAGCGTGGTGCAGCCAGATACAATTATGCGGCGAGCTGCGGAGGAGGGAGAGCTAATGCGCTTTTGATGGGGTTTATTCACGCGTGTGAGGCGTCACACTCGACCACCTCGAGCTCTCTGCACCCCCCTCCTCCTTCTCCACCCGGCGTCCCCCCTTATTCTGAGCACAACGCACACGAATGGCAACAAAACTCCCGCTCCCGTTGTTCTGCTTTTCCCTCGGAGTTTGACGTTCCGCCGCACTGGAAGCAAATATACAGGGTTTAATTAGAGGGATAGGACATTACTGCAGGAACACTCACAGTCACCTACATAAAGTCAGCCGGGGTGTAGAGAGAGGCAGAAATGCTGGAGAAAAGTGGTAGCCTATCATTAGTTAAAACACAACAAATATAGCCTGCCTTGCTTCTCTCAGAAGATGATAACACCACCTTTTGGTCTAAAGATAACGTAAGACTATTTCAGGTTACTTGTACAAACAAGTACCAAAGCATGAGCCTTCCTTTATATTCAAGACTGTTAACGAACAATGGAAGTACCACTGGTTATAGTGCTGTATATGCTCTCTATGTACATTTTCTGATGTAAAAAAGTATAATTAAACATTGGTAACACTTATTCACTATTTATCATGACTTTTCCCCCCAATAAATAGTAATCAGAAATTGTATTTTAATGTTTTTTTTTTTCTATGGTTACATTATCTTTATTTAATATTGATTTTTGTTATAAAAGAAAAATCTATGATTTGACCCATGCAACATATTTTGCTACAAATATACCCCAGTGACTTAAGCCTGGTTTTGTGGTCCATGGTCACAAATGGCTCATGTTCTATTAATATGCATGCTAATAAGCAACCATAAAATAAAGAGTTACCAAAACATTTAAACTAAAATAGATAATCCAGACAATAAATGTACTGTGAAATTTAGGACTGGGTTAACCATGCGCTTGGGCACATGCATATCTTCCTTTGCTAAAACACTGAAGTGGTAAGTGGGTTTGCACACTACTGACTCTAGTTTGACATTCTGCTAGAAGTGGTGTTATTAAAATATCTTTACATTAGAGTAATTATTAGTGTCCCTCACATAGCAGAGCACAATCATTCATTCAACAGAATAATTTATGAGCACATTACAATGCAAAACAACTGTGCTGCATCATGTACATGACTATTTGTGTACATGATACATCACACATGTCACAGCACATGGCAAGGACATGGTTAAACTTGAGTCTACAGTTGTTGTGAACCAGTTTTACAAAACAGTGATCTTTTCTGTTAAAACACATGGGTTTCATCATGCCTATTAAAGTCTTAATGTGCCACCAGATAGAATTGAAGATAGAAATAGAGTAAGAATTGCAGAATTGTACACAAACTTGATTACTTTGGCTCATGTTTAATTATAAGAAAGTTAAAAAAAAAAGGTTTGATTGGATTGATTCAAAGCTTAATTAGGCAAGTCACTTTAAATGAATGCATTTGCTAGATTACAATTACTACTACTTTGCGACAACTACTGGAGGTCAAGAACTAACAAAGAGTAACTTGTATGTACAAAGGAAGTGTAAATTGCATCAAATGAACATTAACTGTTGATCTATTGTTGACACACACACTGATGATCTATACTGACTTGATTTCACTCAGTGAGTCTCAGCAGCTCACTATCCAGGGATTTGGGATATCTGAAGATGCACCATTTCCCTGGAACAGTCTCTTAAGTCATCAGAAATGCAGGATAAGTGCATTTCAAGACGACATCATACCTTTAACCAGAAATAATATGCACGATGCACACAATGAATTATTGCATATTGGAAGGAGTGAGTAATACAGTGATTTTGTTGATAACTATTTTTTTACTGCATGTATTAACTAAAACGAACAAACAATGGACAATACATTTATTACAATATTTATTAATTTTTGTTAATATTATTTCATAAATACAATCATACATTGTTAGTTCTTAATAATGCTTTAGTAAGTGCTGAAATTAGCATTAACTAAGATTAATAAATGCTGTATATGTATTGTTCATTATTAGTTCACACCAACTAATTTAATTAACTAATGTTAATTAATGAACCTTATTGCAAAGTGTTACCATAATTCTAATATGCTGATTTGGTGCTCAATAAACATTTCATACTATTATCAACATTAAAATAAGTTGTGCTGCTTACATATGTGCATAAACCTTAGTCGACGTATTGTTAAATTTTAGTTCATGTTTACTAATGTCGTTAACCAATGGTAACTAATGAACCTTATTCTGAAGTGTTACCAAACATTTTATCATAGCTTCCAATTATAAGACAAGCACATTTTTAAAAGGACATGCTAATTACTCCTGGTTCTTACACTTTTTAATAACTAACTTTTACACTTTGCATTTGTCTCCACTGACATTTTACAAATATAGAGAAAACAAGCATTATGCCTCTTTATTCCCCCTCCACACACACACACACACACACACACATACTATATGATCATTACTAGTATTGTTCTTGTCACAGCTTGATGTAACATGAAGTAGTGTCCTTAAGGCAAATCACCACTGACGCAAACATTACGCACAACCATCTTCAGATGTGCTTTAACTGCAGTGCACAAGACGTGCCATGAACATTTTAAACCTAATATACAAGCTGAATGACATCAAGCAAACATGCTATTTTAAAAGAAACAGTTCAAACAGAAATTAATTTACTAATTCTCATGTTGGTCTAAACCTGCATGATGTTATTTTTTCAATGAAGCACAAAAGAAGAAACCCTCAAGAATGTTCACGCTGCTCTGTTGTCTACAACATAGGCTGTTCAAGGTCTAATAAAACCAAAATGCACTAGAGAAATAGTAAAGATGACCCTTTTAAAAGTATAAGGCAATGGTTCTTGCAGGTGTCAAACGGCTGTATTGCGCCAGCTCGATTAAGCTGAATCGACATTGTATTCTACAAATGAAGATTCATTTTGGTGCCTACCGTTGAAGTTCTTGTACAGTTACAAAGGACTTGGAATATACTACTGTTCAAAATTTTGTGTAAGTTCTTTGAATGTTTTTGAAAGAATTCTCATCTCTTAAGTCTGCGTTTATTTGATCAAAAATATTCCATGTTATTTATAAAAAAAGGAACTAAAGTGAGCCTAAAATGAATGTGACACATTTAGGAGTGACACATTTTTTTCTGTAAGGAGGTGAAAGAGAAGGTAGTAGAGATACAGAGAGAGAGAGAGAGTGAGGAGAGACTGTCGTCCCTGTGGACAATGTGAGCTGAAGACCAGTGCAACTGTAAGAGCGAGCGTTATTTGTCTTCCGCCGGCCGAGCACGAGAGCGCAGAGTAGCGCTGTTCATTTAATGCAAGGTTAGGCAGCCTGATGTGATGAATGGACTGTCGGCAGGAGAATAAGTCCATGCACTCAATCATGGGGACGACAGCACTTTTCCCTCCATTTTTGGGGTGCCTCCATAATTACATGACAAAGCAGTGCAAAATAGGGTGCTGAATCCCATCTATGACTATAAATGGAATATTCCTCATTAAATTCAAGGATATTTAAAAAAAACAACAACTGCAGATTGCTTGTACCTGCCTTCTCTCTAAAAATAGAAGTTTTTAAACGGGGAGGAAATCAGGATGTGCTTTTCCATTACTGGAGAGCGGCAGAAAAAATGAGATGATGTTTACAAACTCCATTAAATCCAGACTAACTCGGAGAGGGGAAGGGAGCTAATAATACAGTATTGATTAATCCATAAAAGCTATAACAAAGAAGCAGGGACAATAATGCTGAGACAAAACTGGGAGACAAAAGAAAAATTACACTTGAAATTTCAGTCGCTTTTTTTGGTCCGTCTCTCACCAAGTCTCACTCTTTCCATAGGCGGAGTTTCACATTTTTACCTGGCGGGGCACCTACCGGTAGACCACGAACTCAGTTTTTTTTTTCTTTTACATACAGCATACCATATTTTCCACTTTCAATTATTTGTAGCCTTTATAATTTATGTTAAATCAAAGATCGGAGGCGCTGAGCGCTTGTCATATTATCACAAATATGAAGTGTTTTCAAATCATATAACGTTATTATGCTAATTGTAGGTTTCATACATTTAAAAACACATAAGTACTAGCAAAACCATACATTTATAGTTTATAATATACACGCCGGTGTCTATAGAAACGGCAATAACGATCTTTACAAATATAATCTGACGACATGTTTTTTTTAATAGCATATACAGGTTGTGTAGGTTACTATAAAGTTTCCTCTTCTCTTCTCCCTGTTTACCGGAGACTTACTTTAACATGTTTCAGGAGGAGAGGATGATTTACGTGTTGTAAATCCCACAGCTCAGATTCAGCGCGAACTAACACGGCGACGCCCATCACCCGGTAAAGATCAACTAACACTGTCATTATAAACGTGTTTAAATTACCAAATACATTTACTTGAATTCAAATTTGAAATATAAAATATTTTATAATATAGTCAGTATGTTTGAAAATTTTTATAATAAAAAAAAGGAAAAATGAAATTAAAACGAGCCATGTGTCCCTTCCTGGCCCCCCCTAAACTCCGCCTATGATTCTTTCACTGACAAACACTGACACACATACTTTTTCTCGCCAGAAAATACACCTGATATGAATGATGGACTAGCACACAATATAGAAAAGAAGGAACATGTTGTCTTGAAAGGAATAGTTGACGCAGAAATGGATTTACTCATGTTGTTCTGAACGTGTATAATGCTATTTTTCAGTGAAGCACAAAATAAGGAAATCAAAAGAATGTTAATGCTGCTCTGCTTCATGCTTCCTGATAAAGATCCAATAAAACCAAAAAAAAATAGCATTGGTTCTAGCATTTGTCATAAATGACTGCACTACACTCTTAAAAATAAAGGTGCTTCAAAAGGTTCTTCACAGCGATGCCATAGAAGAGCCATTTTTTGTTCCAAAAAGAACCATTCGGTCAAAGGTTCTTGAAAGAACCATCTCTTTCTTACTTTTCTACAATCTGAAGAACCGTTTTTCGACACAAAGGACCTTTCGAGAAACAGAAATGTTCTTCAGCTGTTAAAGGTTCTTTATGGAACCATTTAGAAAAAAAGGTTCTTCTGTGGCATTGTCCACAATTTATTTTAAGAGCATTGCTTAATTAAGCCGAATCAATAAATTTACCTTTTAAACAAAAGATGAATTCTAAGAAAAAGATATATTGCTTCAGCGGAATATATAGCATACTTTGAATATATACTACCATTAAAAAGTTAGGTGTTGGTTTTAAAGAAGTCTCTCATACTTATCAAGGCTGCATTTATTTAATCAAGCCATTTAATCTACTTTTTGGAAAGTTTAATGGTATTTTTGTTCTTTTTGGAGCATCACTGAAATCTTCTGAACTGGAGCTTGACATAACAATGACAGAATTTTGTATCAGATGTTACTTTAATACCCTCCTACCTTTTTTGATCTCACACATGGATACATGTGGTTGAATATAGGCCATGAAATAATTAAAGTAAACCTTTCGCTGCCTGTCTTTACCTTCACCTCTGAGAAAACTTGTCTGTCCATCAAACCAGACTGATGTCTGAGCTTCCTAACCCATCCCAGCCAATCAAATGGCCAATCCATCTTCCCACCCCTAATTAATCTTCACACCTGACAACCTTGATTAGCTCTGAAGATTGAAGTGTGTGTAAGACAGGTAATAATCACAGTTTGTTTGTGAGTTTGTTGGTAATTGTGTGTTTGTGTGTGTGCGTTGAAAGTGGGATTTACTCACTGTACAGAAGGTGCTGGCCGTTATCTTCAGACTGAAGTCTACAGAGAACTCCAGCTCGGACACGGTCACAGAGCCACAGTCAATAGTCTAAAGAGGGACACACACACAAAACTTTTTCAAACATCCTAATGTAGCAGTAGAGGTCACAAAAATATATTTGTTTTATAAAAATATTACTGTCAAACCATTCCATTTTATATAATTATGAAACCCTAAAGTCAACTTTATCATTCACTGTTAACGTTTTGAATTATAGTGGTTCAAATTCAAGGAACAGTTCACACAAAAATGAAAATTTGCTGAAAATGTACTCGCCCTCAAGCCATTCTGGATGTAGCTTGTTTTTTTTTTTCAGAACAGATTCTGATACAAAATGTAGCATTACTAATGGATCCTCTGCAGTGAATGGGTGCCTTTAGAATGACAGTCCAAAACAGATCACGACTCCAGTCCATCAATTAACATTGTGAAGTGAAAAGCTGCATGTTTGTAATAAATCCCAAATCCTTCCAAATCTGATAATAACGCTTCCTCCAGTGAAAACGTCCATCCCCGTTGTCTGCTTACATTAAAACCAACCAAAAAAGTTATTTAGAACTGGTTTAGACTGTTTTTGCTTCATTTTTGCAGATTTCTTTCCTGATTCAGGCACTACGCCTTTTTCACTGGAGAAAGCCAAAAAACATCTTGATGGATTTGTTTCTCACAAACATGCAGCAATGGACTGGAGTCATATGGATTACTGGTGGATTACAGTGATGTTTTCAACAGCTGTTTGGACTCTCATTCTGACGCCACCGATTCCCTGCAGAGGATCCCTTGGTGAGCAGGCATTGTGATGCTAAGTTTCTACAAATCTGTTCTAATAATGCAAACTATTTGGATGGCCTGAAAGTGAGTAAATTAGAGCAAATTTGTATTTTTGGGTGAACTATTTCTTCTATATATGTAAGCACAACAAACAATGGAAGAAATTAATTTTAGACATTATACATTATAATTAGAATTAAATAATTGAATGGAAAAGTATTAGATACACACACACACACACACACATATAAATATATATGTAGCTGTATATGTAATATATATGTAACTGTAATATTGTGAAATATTATTTCAATTTAAAATAATTGTTTTCTGTGTGAATATATTTTAAAATGTAATTTACTCCGGTGATACAAAGCACCATTAAAGCATCATTACTCCAGTCTTCAGAATCACTTTCAGAAATCATTCTAATATGCTGATTTTTTATAATCAGTGTTGGAAACAGTTCAGCTGCTTAGAGTTTCTTTTTAGGATTCTTTGATCATTAAAATATTAAAAAGAGAATAATTTATTTAAAATGGATAATGTTCAGATCTACTGTTACAGTAGTTTACAGTTTCACTACTGTTCAAAAGTTTGGGATCAGTACATTTTTATTCTTTCTTCTTTGAAAGAAATGAATACTTTTATT
>JAUCMU010000125.1:7600732-7621949 GCA_032275025.1 Enteromius treurensis | reverse complement strand
GTTTGAGACTCACAGTATGTTATGTCCATGTACTGAACTGTTATTATTCAACCATGCCAAGGTAAATTCAGTTTCCAATTCTACGGCACTTTTAAGAGAGAGTACATTTTACATTAAAACACTATTTCATTCTTTCTATTTTAAAATTGAATGTTTAAGAAAACGCAGTTTCTTTGTGAAATTTACTCCTTTACCATTTTTGAGTGAAAACTGCTTCCTAAATCCTACACCCTTTTTTATTGCTTATCTTTTACTTCTCTTTTCCAGTCTGTTCTGGAAACCTTTGGATCAATGTACAGCAACACTTTGCTCGCAAACATTTGACCCGATTCAGCATCTAATCCTTTTGGATTGACAAGCACGTCAAAGTTAGATATCTGAGGTGGTGGAGCAGGGTGACTGCATTTTTCTGTGGACATGTGTCTCCTACAAGTCTGTGTAATAAGGTAATTGTAAAACTATCGTTCCATACCATTTTGAAAAATGATTTTCAGAAAACGGCTGTACGCTCTCCTGCTTTCACAAGCTAACACTTCAGACGTTTTGGGAACGAAATGGACGACATTGCACAGATGATGAAGGGCAGGATTTTTACACCATTTAGCAAGCCAGAGTTGTAATCATAAAATAATGTGCTCCAGTGACCCAAATCTCAGGTTACTTTGTCAAAAGCATTACACACACATACAAACACAGGTACATACTGGAAAATCATACACACGCTCGCCACTGCCTCAGGCAACTAGTTTGTTGAATTATAGCCCCGACATGCAAACAAAAGGGGACGGAATATAAAACATTTATTATTTCACAATTAACCTGCAAGCGATAAAAAACTC
Source organism: Enteromius treurensis (assembly GCA_032275025.1). NCBI lineage: Eukaryota > Metazoa > Chordata > Actinopteri > Cypriniformes > Cyprinidae > Enteromius > Enteromius treurensis. Next base: position 7,621,110 of record JAUCMU010000125.1, on the reverse strand, counting down.
AGAGACGGCAGAAAATCACATGCAGGTCAAATTCGCTTGGGAATTCCTGGAAGTTTCCAAATTTAGAGAAAAATTCTCCAATGTCCTTCTTTGAGCCTGTGGCTAGGTGGCTCGAGTTATGACCTACTTTTCCCCTTTCCTGCTGGACTACAAATTAAGCGAACTTAAACAAGGAGAGCGGTGCAATACAAGCTTTTATCGCCTTCCTCACTGTCAAATCCATAATACCACTTTTCCTGGATTGCTAGGATAGAAATCAAAGCAATTATCCACGAGATGCCATGCATTACAGTCTTTTTAACATTATTTTAAAGGGAGTCAGGCACAGCATGAAATGTCCTTATTTGTCAAGCAACATTTTTTATAAACGATTACTCACCAAGAATAATCACAATAAACAATTCTTCAGTCAAGGATTAATAAGGAGAATAAAACTAATATATGTTGACTACTCCATTGGCTATTTTACAATGGACTAGAAATGTTTGGTCAGATTTAAAGGGGCAGTTCGCTCAAAAATAAAATTGGTGTTCTCATTTACTAACCAGTGGAATGTAAAAGAAGAAGTCAAGAAACATTTTATGTTTAACAAAAAAAATAAATGAGAGGTCAATGTTTGAAACATCATGAGGGTGAGCAAACGATGGCAAGGCTTTTCATTTTTGGGTGAACTATGCCTTTAAATCTGTTACGATGAGAAAACAAACTCATCTACACGTCTAGAATGGCCTATGAGTGAATCAATTTTCAGCAAATTCCTATTTTCGGGTGAAATGTTCCTTTAAAGTTTGGCTTCTCACACTCATCATCAGTCATGTCTGAATAAATGAGGAGTGATCTCTGACTTCTAAAATGAGCATGAAAGTTATGCCATTATGGATTATGCTTGCAGTATATCGTATATCAGTCAACAATACATCATCTCAACTTTTTCATTTTCCAACACTTGGGCAGGTTTTCAAAAGGGAAATGACCAGGCAGAAAAAAAGACGCTGACACCCACAAATCCTTTATTGTCTAGGTTTGGGTCAAACTCAACTATAATTGTGCAAATGCATTTTTTTACATTACAAATGTATGTATAATGATTTTTTCTTCTTTCTAGATAGCTTATTAATATCCACAAATTGGAAAATGCACAAAAAACATCCACTCACCATCCACTCTGAAATGATGATGTCCACTTTTTCCACAGGAAGGTCAATTTCCTCGATCCTGCCTTTGATCAACATGATGGTGTCTTCAAGATTATTGGATCTAGAGAAAGCAAAAATAAACTTTGGAGTACCACTAGTTAACTATTAAATAAGACTTTTCCCTCAATTTCTTCATTTGCTGCTTATTAATAGTTAGTGCAGTAGTTGTGAGGTTTAGGTATTGGGTAGGATTAGGGATGTTGAATAAGGCATTAAAATGTGCTTAATTAGCACTAATAAATGGCTAATATTCTAGTAATATACATGCTAATAAGCAACTAATAGGTGTATTATCTAACACTTATAGATGTCTGTGTAGTGATTATATTATCCAAATTAAATTAATACAGTATGTAATGTTTTGTTGCAAGCGTTAAAATAAATGAAATTAAATTGAAAACTAAAAAAATATATTATTATATTATAAAATGCATGTTACTAGTTTGAACACTAGATCTCCTCAAAGACGCCTGCTAATGAATTCAAATTACACACACCACAGCAGACTAACCAGGACAACAACACTAACTGTGCCAATTTGACAGCATCTCCACGCTGACCTTTTGCACTAAGTGTCAGCAAACTACGGCTCACCTGAGTGTTTGTAAGTGTGTATACGTGCATGAACACCCCCCATCCCCCCTTATTTAAATGATCGCTCCCGTTTTGACCAGTAACCCTGAGCATCAATCTCTCTAAATACTCCATTATCATGACAGCTAATGTTACTAGGGACAGAGTCATTACTCAAGGCTGCGGAGCGCATTTCTGCCCAACCGATCCTTATCTCTGCACCTTCGCGCTATCACACACTTCCAGAATCCCATTGTAGTGCTCCCTCCATCCGCCCCTCCTTCAGCGGACTGTCTTGAGCTAGGAAACACTAATCTCATTACTGGGTTAATTTAGAGGACAATGTCAGCTACGGGGGGAGGAAGAGAAGGGGGATTTGGGATGCTTTAATACTTCCCTCCACTGGATGGTACTTGGTTTAGGGAATATGATCCAAGGATATTGATCCTCTGGGACTAATGATTGGATTTAAGCTGCAAAGCCATGATGGCAGACTGGATTATCCACCAAATCACCATCATGACTGGTGTTAAACGGTGTAATCTAGGGAATAAGTAGCTAAACTGTAGAGATCGTGTGGGGATTATCTGGATTTCTGCTGTAAATGCTCCTAAGACATTAATAAAGACACTTATGGAACAAAAAGCTGTAGGGCAACATTTCACACAATACAAGTGCAACGCAAATAGCCTACTTTCTTAAAGTTTTTCCATTTGATTCTAGATGATTCTTGATTTATTGATGACTTCTAAAATCACAGACAAACATATTATAACAGGCATTTATCAAACTTGATTGTTTTTGCCCATTAAATATCCTGACGTTTCTTCTGAAAGACTGTGGATCTCAAATATTTAGTATATACTTTATCATAAAAGAATACATCATTAAGTCCAAGACGAAATTACAATAATCGTCAATATTTAATATTTTTTCATCCCTCATTTTACAAACATAATGAAAAACTATATAAACAAATGCATAAATGCAGGATTTAACTATGAAACTATGAAATTAGAAATATACTGATTAATCCTGAAACGAGAAACATTATGACCAAACACAACATTTTTAGATAAAAAATGAAATATTATGTCTTTGTAATATATATAAGAATATACATGATATATAGTATGTTCTTCTTATATATATATATATATATATATATATATATAAATAATCCTAAAAATCAGAGAGAGAGAGAATGGGATTTTTTGCATTCTTGGCACTTTTTAAGATAAATTACTTCAAATTTTCCTCAATTTTTAATAGCTGTAATAATTAAGTGCTTAATTATTCCATGTAAAAGTAAATAATATTTATTACTCATTTGTACAAGCATTTCTGTGAAAGTGTTTATTTAATTCCTTTCTATAGATTTTTTTGAGTACATACACTTTGCATTCAATTAAACATTTAAATTGAGATACGTCAGTTTCGCCTCTAAAAAGCTGAATCAAGCATCATACACGTCAAAAAACCACCTCTGTAAAACCAATACACACTCAGGCGGCATGTACTGTAGGAGGCCTCGGCCCAACAGCGGCCCAGCGAACTGTAAAATTAAACTTCATTTTCCTTTCATCCTCCTGCCTGCTTCGACTCCTCAGACTTGCATAATAACAATAACCATAATCAAAAAAAATCTCCCAGAGACACCACATGTGGTGAACACATCTCAGCTCCAACAAATAAAACTATATTCCTGCTTCTGGGTGAAATGGAAGTGCCCACGGAGGTGATACATGAGGTAAATTTAATGGGCAGATAGGTCGTAAAAGGAAGCAGATAGGGCAGACTGGAGTCCATTTGTATGCTTAGTGTGCGTGTGAGACACAGGGCCAGGATGGAAGCAGGAGAGACTGGAAGTGGACTGGGTGGAGGTAAATGACAGGCCTTTAGGGACGTGACTGCAGCCCGTAAACACACTAAAGTCAAGCACCGAGACAAATAAAAAGAGGACTAGTTTGGGGATGAGATTGCAAGGTAATAAAGCTCGCTGGCACAGGTTTGGTGTGAGAGTGTTTCTCGGGACAGTTGACAAAACTGCCACTTCTGCACTGTCACTGAACATGTTACATTGATTGATCGTATGCATCCAACTTTACTACTTATATGTTTGGCTTTCTATGATGTATTCCATACTGCGTTTGCAAATTCTGCTGGTTTGTCAACAACATGATGTACAATCAGTAAAGACTTATTTTTCCAGCACAAATTGGTTTATAATATTTATATTAATGCATATCTATATATAAGCTTATAACATAAAAAAATAAATATCTTTCTCTTGTGGCGAGGACAGTAAAAACGCTGATATAAAAAAATTAAATAATACATAATAACAAATATTTCTGAATTGTTGCAATTTTTGTATTTGCAAAAACGTGTGTATTTATGATTTTTTGTGTATTTCTGTGATAAAATCCACATTTTCATTGTAAAAATGATCGGTTTCAACAAAAATGAGCAGTTACATCATATGCCACTGTTACCAGCGTTTTTTAAATGAATGTACTTATGGTATGCTACAAATTTTGGGGTAACAATATAAAAATTAATAAAAAAGTAATAAAAATGCTTTATAAAATATTGTGAAGGAAATTAGAATTTAATGGGGGGGAAAAATAGTAAATAAAACATTTCACACAAATTAAAAAAAAAATAAATTGTGGTCAAATTTTACATTAAAAAAAATTTAGATTAAAAAAAAAACAGAAAAACCTGTTAAGCCTAGCAAATACAGGCAAAAGAAAGCTAAATGATGGGAGGTTTGAAAGAAGCATCTCAACCTGGATGAAGTTGAGAAAAAAAATGCAGAAAACACTTTGAAAGCTATTAAAAGGACATTACACTGACAGAGGAGATGTTCAGGAACCACCAAAGAGGAAAGCAAAATTGTTTTAATTTTCAAAAGGAGCGATACTGTACCTTTTTTGTAGTAAAATAAATAAATAAAACAAGCGTATCCCAAAAGGCCCTTTCTCATTTACTCAAGAACCTGCTCAATACTTGAATGCAATGTTGACTCACCTGACAATGTCCATGGCCTGGTAAATGATCTCAGATTGGTCGACAGCAATGACCTTCCTGGCTCCCGCTTTGGCGGCGAACATGGAGAGGATTCCCGTACCACATCCCACGTCAAGCACCACCTGCGGGTGAAAGGAGCACTGCGTAACCTCTCCGCGCTATGCCAGCTTGTCTGTGCCATCTTAAGCGTGCAGATGTGTAATAATGGCACCCGAGGCATTTATCACGCTGACAGGGTCTAACCCTTATTTGCCAAAGTCCACTGGCTGGACCACGATGGCCGAGATAAACCTCTCGTTGTCTACCCCCACTTCACCTTTTTCTTTCCAGCTCAGCGCGTCACCTCGGGATCCATGTTCAACCGCGGCCGGCTAAAGCTGATCTAGCCAATGTCAGCGCAAAATTAATGGTTTGTATATGAGCTGTGTGTTTGTGTGTGTGTGTGTTGAAGCACCATTATCCTGTTATCAGCCCACTGCAGTTGACACATAAGAACCCCCCTTTAAAAAAAATACGGCAGCTTGGTATAACGCAAAGGTTTTTTCTATCAGCTCTGTCAACGCAATCATTACTCTGTCATAGCTTTTTCTCCAACACTTAAAAATGCCAATGTGGCTGGGCTCCGAGAAGCCCCATGCTCACCTTGTCCTTGAAGACGTCCATGTTGCGGTACATGAAGTCTCGATAGCTCTCAGTGCGCACCTTGTCCTGTCGAAAACGAGACAACCAAAGTCCTAAGTAATGACACAGTGTCACCATTCTACTTTCCATTAAGAAGACAGAGCGGACCCATCCCAGGGCGAGAGGAATCGTTGAACACGATCCAATCATTCAGAGCAAAAATTTAATTTTAACGGCTTATCCACGGTTAAAGCTGACAGTCAAGGAGCACGCTGGAAATCAAATTAACAATCGTTAAGCAGCATGAAATAAAAATCTCATTTTTAACAGTGTCAAGATTGAATTGGAAAGCAATTCAAAGGATGTGTGACTGGTAATGATTTTATTTTTTATTTTTTTTGAAGGGAGGAGGTTAGTGTTGTTGGGAGTGGAAATGAAAAATTAAATGAAACTGACCCTGACAGTTCTTGCTTTGCCAGCAGAATTTCAGCCAGAAATGGCTAATTAACCTGCCAATCAGACTAAGTACCACCCAGAACATACATGATGCCGGAAGCTATTTACAATCCAAACCACAGCCACTACATTTCTAATGGTTTATTACCAGGACATGTTAAAAATAACAATAATAACTCTAAAAAATCTATTAAAAATGGCAGCCTCTTTTTTTGTATGGTTAAACGATCAGCTAGAATTTTTAAGATTTTAAGTGCAAACTACTGCACAAACGTTTGAAATAATTATTATAGTATTTTTTTTTTCAGAAAGAAGGCTGCATTTATTTGATCAAAAATACAAACAATATAAAAATTATATTGTGTAACATTATTACAATTTATATTTTAAAATGTAATTTATTTCTTTAATAGCAAATCTGATTTTTCAATATTCAGCATCCTAGTCCAATAGAAATAAATATATATATATATATATATTTTTTTTTTAATATATATATATTTATATTTTTTTAAAATATATATATATATATATATATATATATATATTATTGTTTTTGCTGTTGCTTAAAATGTGAAAACTATGCACTACTTTTTACAAGTTAGGGGGAAAGAAAGAAATCAAATCTTTTTTTTTTTCAGCAAGAATAAACCAATTTAACTGATAAAAGACATTTATAATGTTACAAAAGAGTTCTATTTCAATCAGGGAATCTAAAAAATGTATCACTGTTTCCAGAAAAATGCATTATGCAGCAAGAACAGTTCTCAACACTGAACCATTATTAATAATTTTTGAATCAATAATAACTAATAATACTATAATAATAACGGAGCACCAAATCAGCTCATTGGATAGATTTTTCAGAATTTTTGTTTATCATCTAATAGGATCTGATTTGCTTATCCACAGTTATAAAAAATTTCCATTGGCATTCCTGTAGGATTTGAAGTTCTGAAGAGAAAACATATTTAAAGTCTGTGGTTTTGTACCAATCAAATTTATTTGAATAGCCCTTCTGATACAGGAAAAAAAAGTTCACTTAACTTTCCTTAAATGGAAAGTTTTGCACTAGTTAAAGGGTTAAAGATCACGGCATCTGACTTGTGACGGTAAACGGCATCATTTTACGGTGGACAGTAAAAGGCGTCAGCGCTTGCGTTGCACCATACAGCTCGCCTCTCCTCTGCAGAGTTTCGACTCTGACGCAAACCGCCGTTTAATGCAAGTTAAAGGAGGCACCAATCACTGGCCCTCTCCAGGACGTACTGCACCATGAGAGCTGATGATCCAAACGCTCCTCACTTGAACCTCCCTTACTGCAGTTACAGCACTCAAACAATGACATCCTAATAATAAATCTGGACAACTGCAATGTGCGAAAATAAATTATGGCGAATAATGAAAATATGCTACGTAGAGCAAACCAATGCATCTTTTTTTTTTTAGTTCGCACAAAGTGTGAGTTGCTTGTGACCTTCTACCTAAGCAAATAAGGCCATAGATACATGTTAGATGGGGACAGACCTACCTTCAGCATCTCCTCATGGATGCTGTAATGCCCATAAGAGCTAAAGTAGGCCTCGTCTTCATCTTCTCTCAACTCAGCAATGGCCCCTGAGCGTGAAGGGCCACGACTTGTATCTGCGTTCAGCACTAGACCTTGTGCCAACAATCTGGGGCAATGCAAACAACACACACACACACACACATATATATATATATATATTTAAGACAGAGAAAGGCTTGGTCGGTCCACCAGCACACGTGCATGTGCATGTGAGTGCTCACTCAAAATCTTAACCACTGCAGTGGAATTTTACCCCATCTCTAACTTCTATTGCCCCGCCTCTTTTTTTGCACCTCTATCCACTTCAGTGATTGTGTTTTAAACTGAACTCTATGCTGCACCCTGCTGGACCCACCTATACATTACACTCAGCTTAAACTCAGAGTGAGCTGTTCTTTCAAATTAGATATATACACATATACTTTTTTGTTTTAAAAAATGCTTCTGAACATGCTGTTATTGTAATTGATTGGTCAGATCAGTTTAAACAATGATAAATTTGATTCCACAGTAAAGGAAGATGTAAACTTAAAAAAACATAGTTGTGCAGTATGTCGCATATCCAGCTCACAGAGCTTGCATGTACAGTTGCATTTAAAGGGATAGTTCACCTAAACCTTTTATCTGCAGAACACAAAAAAACTAAATAACAACTGCAAAATATTTTTCTCTGGACTAAATATCATTGACATTCACTGTATGGATCAAAAAAAAAAATGCCATAATACCTTTTTTTTTTCTTAATTCAAATTCCTTTAAGGTACTTCTACATTAAGTATGCTCTGGGTTTTTGAACTTCATACCATCAGGTAAGGCATGTTTAAGATGCCAAAAGATGGCATTTGCTTATACTTTAAGGAAAAAAAGCACTACAAATCTGTACCACACTGATTCAATACATATGAAAGGTGAGGCTGAGGTTACACTGACTTGAGTTTGTGTAGATCATCCATGGCCCGGGCCAGAGCTTCCTCAGCTCTCTGAGCTCTGTCTTCAGCCTGTCTGGCTCTCTGAAGCAGAAGAGACACCTGATCACCAGCCGCAGGGCTCAACGTCACAGCTGCAGCCTCACTCAACTCTTCAACATCTGACAAAACGCAAGCCAGTAGCACAAATGCGTTTCAAACATGCGAGAAAGATCACCACACTCCAAAGTTATCAAGTTAGTAAGTTATACCTATTCAGCAATGATGCATCAAACTGATCGAAAGTGACAGTAAAACATTTACAGCGCTTGAAAAGATTTCTACTTTAAATGAATGTTATGAATTTTCTTTTTTTCCGAATAATCTAGAGAAAAAGGAAATCACTGTTTGCACACAAAATTTCAGCAGCACAATATTGATCATAATAAAAAAATGTTTCTTGAGCAGCAAACCAGCATTTTAGAATAATTTCTGAAGGATCATGTGACTACTGATCATGTCAAATAAAAAATGTGTCCATATAAATGAGACAAAACTATGATTCACATACCTATCTGCAATAATGGATCATCTGGTAAAGCTGGTTTCATATATTCATCACTGTCCCATGGCAATGGACCATTTAAAGCCTGCCACAAACTCTCTGCAGATTTCTACAAAACACACACAGTTTAGTCAGGCATCAAGTCATCTCATAACATATACTAAGATATACTGTGTGTGTTAAAAGGATACTTACTGTAGTCCTGATGTAGTTTATCATTTTTATGTAGCCATAGTCATCAAGCCCTAAAAAAGAAATTAAATCAGATTTGTATTTCGAGACTTCACTCTCACACTCAGCAGTCCTCGTTTAGAAAACTTACTGTGTTTTTGGACAAGATCTGGAATATCCACACCATGATCTGCCTTACAGTGTTGTACTGTTTCAGACACTGAGGTGAGAGTCCTGTTCAAAGTGAGACACATACATTAGAGTACAAAACAAATCTATTGTAATTAAAAGATCAGTTCAACCAAAAACACAATATCTGAGTTTTTTTCACTTTTTGTGTGTGTATTTTTTATTTTATTTTATTTTTTGCTTCTTTTAAATAAATAAATAAATAAAGCTCAGATTAGGGTTATTTTGTGTAAACTAAAAATATAAAACGGTTTAAGTTTAAAATGATTAAACGATTTTTGTTAATGGAAATAAAAGTGAAATAAAATTAAATAAAAAATACTTAACTAAACACTTAAATAACCCAATAAAAACATGGTTGAAGAAATATTGCAGTGGCAATTAATAAAAAAAAAAAAAAAGTTGTTTAAGCACTGAAATGAGTGGAAACTGTAATAAAAAAAATACTAAAAATGAAAAATATTTAAAATATACATAAATCTATGATAGCATAAAAACAAAACTAAAACCTCATATATCCATCCTTACGACATCTGCACATTTCTCTGCAGTTTTCTTCTTCTAGCTTCACTGCATTATTGTTGCATTTTATCTAACCTAAATTGAAATGTTACAATGTTTCTCTTTAGGTTATACATCTAACAATATACTAATAACGTGTAGAAAATAGATTTTCACATTTTAATAGTTTCCTCTGGCTATAAAAAGCCAACATAAGTTTGGAGAAAACATGATTGTAAAGTCTAAATTGGGTATGTAAACATGACAATGTTTTGCTGTCTGTTATCATATTTGCAGGTTACTGACATTAAACGTTTGATATAAACACGAACAGATTAAAATCTCTAGTAAATCATCTTTCAGTTTTCTTTTAGGACGCATCATCATGAATGAACGTTACCTGTCACAGAGTAAACACGGGACTGTAATGTGTTCAGATCCCTCCTCCATCGACAGCCACTGTTCATCATCACTGTCAGACAGGTCAGGTACATCATCACACACCTCACAGTCAGCATCACCTACATCACAGGACACAATGACAAAATCCATAACGAATAAGCACCTCCTAAACAACCGCTTATGTGAAATAGTATCAAAAGTAACATTGTTACATCGTTTGAAAATGCCAAACAGTAGCACATGTTAGCTAAGATTAAAAAACAATATCCAACTCGCTAGAATAACGTCATTTAAATCGCTTCATATGTTAAATCAAAGATGCATCGCATTCACGTGTACCTGTGTACGCTGCCATGTTGTAGTCTCTAGAGTTCGCGTTTTTCTCATCCGGGTCATTCTCATTCTGGTGTGCTTCCTTTTTGTCGCCACGTGAGCTCGCTGTTTCTTTGTTATCGCAGTAGTCCTGAGCCGTCTGTTTATTTCTTTATCTTCTGTGTACTGTATATTGTGTTTTTGCATCTTAGCCGTTCATGGAATAACGCAACTGGCCTACCTACTACAGACTTTGGACTCACTATGATTATTGTAAGGCTTCCAGTAATACTATATTCATATTATATGGCTAATGTGTGAATTAGTATTTTCACTTTTCTTTATGAAATTTATTTACTAAGCTCACTTTTTTTAAAACAATTCTAATACAAATTGTAAAGGGTATGTTAGATGAGAAAGAAAGCAACACAATTCTCAAGCCAAACACACACTTTATCCAATGCTGGTTAAAAGCATTACAGAATCATACAATTTAAATATAACATATAACAGCTGCCAAGTAAAAAAAAAAAGGTAAATTCATAATGCAGGTAAACTTTTGGCTGCTGAACAGCTTTTGTGCATTATAATGTGTAATAAGTTTAATAAGGCAAATACAGTAAATGATTTTGTCTTTCAGTTGTGGCTAAATATGCGACTGTTTTAATCCACTTTTCAGAGATTACACACAAAATAATATCACTACATACACAATAGTTGTCGTCAAGTATGAATATAATTCATTTTTCCTGAGCAATATAAAATTACATGACCAAAAAAAGCACCAAAACCCAAAATAAAGCATGCAGAAACACAGCACGTATTAAATTTATCAAGCAGTACTACATTTTAAATAGGTTTTTAAAATATTTAATATGATAATTAGATTTTGGCTTATTCTGCTAGAAAGAAAAAAAATCACTTGAAAGCCAGAATTGCACTTGAGTATATATATATAAAAAAAAAAAAGTAAAAGTCTTTTTTTTTTTCTCCAATTTTTGCAAGATTGCATATGGCCTTGTTTTCAAGAATTTCCACTTTCTTTTCTCCATCTTTTAGTGTGTTGACAACCATAGCCCTGGCCACTGCTGTTATGGGAATAGACATTGTAGGGAAAACAGAGGAGAATGCACCAAGAAATTTCTGAGCAACCCACTCAGCTGGCCTGCTCTCCTCTCTGTCCACTAAGAGCACCCTAGAAGAAGAAGAAACAATCTCATATGAAATAATGATTAAGAAATAATTCTAAAAAGCAGGCATGCACATCACATAAATGAGTGACCTCAGTGAAAGAAATCACAACAGATTTAATTCTTTGATTTAGTATTTTTTTTAACTGTAAAAGCAGTGGAACTTACGCTGGTCGATAGGCGGAGAAACGTTCAAATCCAAGGTCTTCAATTTCTGCTTCAACCTGTCCCTGTAAATACAGCAATGATATGAAAATACAAGCGTCTTTGCTCTGTAAATCAAATAAGCCCTATTATCTTAGCTCATTATAATACCTTAGTTTTCAGGTAGAGAAAGCTGCTGGTTTTGTCTGCACCTTTGGAGGATTCCAGGTGAAAATGTGAGCAACCCCCGGCTTTGGCAAGTTCTGCAGACTTGACTACGTAGTCATGATCCACACGCACAAACCCTTCCTGTAAGCAAAGTGTATGTAAAAAAGTTTGTTTTTTTTAGTATGCAATTAACACACTTCACCACAAAAAAAATAAAAATTAACTTGAAATGTAAACTTGCAAAGCGCTCCCCATGAATGCAGCGTTTACCAGTTAAAAGTTTTAAAAAAAGTTAAGTTATGCATCACCATGAAAAACATTCTTATTGTACAAATATGGATATTTAACTTAATTTTAATTTTGCAACAGAGCAATGGACAATCAAACATTTTGGCAAAAAGCCACATGGTATGATTCACTGAAGAAGGCTTGCTGCATTAAGTTGCAAGTTATTAAGAAGATACAGCTTTCTCTTATCTGAATGTAATGTTACTGAGAGATCTACACAACCAAAACTACATTGAGAACAGTGATTTTTTTTAATGCGTGTTGTAGAAATATTGTGGGGGAGGAAAAAGTTTCTCTGAAATAACTTGAAATCACATCTGGAACATACAGCTCCTGCTTTGGCTTTGGTTGTTCCTAGACAGCAGTATCCAACATCATGGCCTTGAAAAGCTTCAGCGTACTCATCTAGCTTCTCAAAATCAACCACCTTTTGCACCTGAAGAGAACAAGGAGGACAATAAACAGTCAGAATAAAGTCCTTAATAATAATTTTAAAAATCATGCATTGCATTAAACAAATAAATATTAATGTGTTGTGTGTTCTCTTTCTTTAAAAGAGAGAAATAATTTGTTCACCCAAAAAATTTATATTCAGTAAAAATTATATTATTTTGTGTTTAGCAGAAGAAAGGAATTTGTATCAGTTTGATCCTTGGGACAACTTGAGGATGAGTACACATTGACTGATTTTTTATTTTTGGGTGAGCTATCCCTTTAAGCCATTAAATTTCACTTTTGGTATGCAATGAAGTTTCCAAAGTAATTATGGGCTACTGTACATGGAGATAATAATATTCTTAATCTAGACACATTACCAGATTTGCATAGGCTTTATCCTCAAAGGTAAGCTGCCTTCGTCCAATGAGAGTGATCTTGGAGAAGATGTTGCGCTGCACTATTTCTTTCAGAAGGGCCCTTCCGGTCTCACCTGAAGCGCCGAGAAGGAAGCACGTTCTGTTCTTCTGGCGGTAACCCTCCTCCATCGCATTCAGATCCATTCTGTGAAGAGGAAATGATTGCATACGCTACCGTTTGAATCTCACAACATCACCATGACAGTGCAGAATTTGCACAGGTGTAGCCTACTATAATAAACAGGTGCATAATAAGCTGATCCTCATAGAGGCTAAGGCTTCTCTTAATGCCAGTGTTTGGTGGGCTACCTGACATGTCAATGTAAATCCGCCCCAGAAATGTCTATCAAATGGTTTTTAATCATCTTTATACATTACAACCGACTGGGATTTGACCATGCTGAACAATGCTGATAAAAAGTATCAAGTACCACGTGACAATACAGTTGTCTGCTCTGCATGGAAGAACACATACTAACAGAAGTGACAGTAACGTAGTGGTCTGCAATGAATACTGCACCTTGGGATCTCGTCAGTCTCTGAATTCTCCAGATAATTAATAACCACGGCGAGAGCCACAACAAAAACAGCGAAAAAGCCTAAGGTTTTACCCCAGTTACTCTCAAATATATTCATACCAAGCTCGATAAACAGAGGACTTTGGTAGTTGATAGTTGAAAACGCAGGAGCTTCTTCCTGTTGTAGCGTCTACTGTTTCACACTGCGCGTGCGCAGAACGCCTACACTGAATGCCGCCGCGTGCGTTACAGCTGTTTAGAAAAGCATATGCACGAGCACGACTGCATTTTGTTTTACTTTGTTTTTAACGTCGTCAAAGTCATCTGTAGCAGTGCAAACGAACACCTCTCAAAACAAAGCAAAGCTGTGCTCAGGTTGCTGTTTTGTGCTGGTACAGGTTTGAGTTTGGCTTGCATTGTTTCCCAAACTCATTCTTTTGAGTTTCTCTGTGTATAATTTCATAGATATATGGCTATACTTAACCACTGGTTCACCTTACCTCCTTTTTACTCGTATTGTAGTATATACTACATAATATATGTAGTTAGATGGCATGGTTTAATATTTACATATGCACATAGTTGCACAAATTACCAATATAATGTTTCTTTGTTTTTCTTCACTCACAAAAATACAGATGGAGTTTCTCAGTGAAAGAGCAGATATTAAAGCTGGACTCCACATCATAGAGGAAGACCAGACCCTCCTCATAATCCACAAACACAGACGGTTTCCACAGACGGATCGGTACAGGCCCAATCAATATTCATTCTCATTTCACAGTACCACAACCCAGAAACCATTCTGAGATTCTCTGGACACTGCTAAATTCCAGTCCGTCTTTCCCTTTACCTGCCCCTTAAAATAAAATCTCCCTGAGGAGAATCCCTCCTTTCCCAGGACACCAGAATAGTGATCAAACTTCTTTGGGTTATCTAGGAGCATTTGCTTAAGGTCTCTATGTCTGACTTGTTTCGCATCATTAGACAGAACGAGATATGGATGAGCTGTATCAGGATCCAGAGAGTTACATCCACTGAAAGAGAGATCGGAGAATAAAAATCCTTACAGTACAAATACTTAGATGTTTAATATTTAACAAAAAAAGGTGGTACATGTGATTATATGTTCAGCTGTCATACAGTATGTGTATCTGTATCCCTGAATGTGAGAGAAACGTACAAGTGGTACATTTTACCTGTATAATGCTGTTAAAAAAAACACGACCAGTCATACATGTTTCATGAAACTCACATACTGTATCTGTCAGGGAATGTCAGCTGTGCTCACATTTACCATTCAAAATCTTCAGGTTTACCTCCAGGTTGCTGTACAGTCAAATGTGATAGCTCCTCCTATATTTTCTACTGAACATGGAACAGAGAAAATTTAAAAAAAAAAGTTAAACGTACGTAAGGGTTAAATTAAGACAAATGTATAATGTCAATTATACTTAGTCAACATTTAAAATGAGATACAAGTATGCAATTCTTATTTTTATTATTTTCTTTTAATTATTTACATTTATTTACATTTACATTTATTCATTTAGCAGATGCTTTTATCCAAAGCGACTTACAGGTTGGGAAAAACAGCAGCAATTAGTCCTAAAGAGGTAAACAACAACTAAGGAAGTGTTCATTATACCGTATTACAGGCAATGTTTAGATAAGTGCAGGCTAGAAAGGGAGAGAAGGGATAGAGTTAAGAATTTTTTTTTTTTTTTAAGATGTCAAGTAGTGTTGAAAGAGAACAGAGTGATGGTAATGTATAATGACGAGAATTAAACTTTATTTATCAAATGCAGATACGGTCTCTGTAGTCAAGACTACGGTAATCTCTGGAAATCAGGTGTCCCCAACTAAGCAAACCAGAGGAGAACCAAAACCCCATCCATGAGAGAATGGAGAAAAAAACCTTGGGAGAACCAGGCTTAGTTGGTTCCAGTTCTCCTCCTCTCCTAAATTCCTAATGAAAAAAATGAAAGGAAAAAATAAGATGACTGTTGACATATGACTAGGGTAGGAACATTAATGTTGACTGCGGAGTTCTGATAATATGGACTTTTATTAAAAATCCATTTTTGATGTTTTGAGGATCTGGCTGAAAACTTTTCAGTAAATTTAAGCACAGTTTAAGAAACTCTAAACGAGATGCACTGTTAGATTGATTGATTTAAAAGCGCAAAATACATAAGTTCTTGTATAATTTACACAAAATTTATGTAGCATTAACACAAATACAAGTTTACTTCAGTTTCTGAAAATCAGAATCTGAAAATTAGTCTAATGTACTTGAGTTAGCCTAATAATAGTCTAGGATAACTCAAGTACATTGGATTGATTTCATCAGCAATCCCTTTGCCAGATCTCAATAAACAGCCAGCAAAAAAAGAACAGACACAAACTAGAAAGAGAGAGAAAAACAGGGAAAAATCACATAATCACACAGTCACATATGATATATGTGATACACTAATATAATAAAAGTATGTTAGTATAAATACAGTTTCAGATGAGAAAGCAAAAAAATTGATTTATTTATGGGCATTATACATTTTATATTAAATTATATTTCTGTAACATTAATATACATATAAATTACACGTATGTATGTATGTGTGTATATATATATATATATATATATATATATATATATATGCAAATATAATACACTTAAGTATTAAAGTTATTAAATATTGATATATCATGTTACATATGAGATATATCAGTAGTGGGAACTTTTACAAGAATGGATATTGATTGATTGATTCTTTATTAATTTATGTTTTATTTATTTAAAAAGGGACAAAGTACATAAATGTAATGTACATGAGGAAAAAAAAACATTAACATAAATGTTACAGAACTGGAATGATGAAGCTCTGGTTAATGTAATATTTGGTAATATATAAAGAGGTAATTTGAGAAAAATATATACTCAGTTTTTAACAAGTTTTTTTTTAACAAGTAAAATTTTAATTTCAAATGTTTGTTTTTTCATTTTGCATTCCAGTTAATCTCAATCAAACTGCTGTTGGGCTATTTTGATTAAGTAAAACATACCTAAAATACAGATAAACATAAGAAAATTTAAATTAAAATATTTGTTTTGGCAAATAAACTCTTCATAATCTCTGGGAAATGAGAAAAAGAGAAAAAGAGGGGGAAAATATATTAAGCTCATACATAATGAAAGCATATACGACAGATGAGGGTGGGACATCAGTAGTGGGAACTGTTCTTCTCAGGAGAAAACCGGAGAGGCAAAAGACTTCAGTTTGCTCTCCATTAAATCTCACTGGTGTCACAGAGAAACAACTAGGATCTCATCAAAGAGCTTTTTTTCCTCTCTATTGGTTATCTGCCAGACGTTTCCACTGATGTCGTACAACCTCAGCAGTGACAGACTCTTTTGGCATCTCAATTACGTGCTCGTGGCTCAGAGAGCTGCTAACCTCCTCCCCAGGGCTGACCCCTGCCGCTCGGGGTCGCATCCTCAGCCTCTGAGGTCTGGCTTCCTCTCTCCGCAGAGAAACCAACACACGCAGGGCTTGGGCTGCTAAAAGAAAACACCCGCTGCTGGTTTAAGCCGTGGGAGCTCATCTGCATCAGCAATAATGAGCTTGCTGTGCAGAGCCAGGATAAACACACTTAAAACCACCACAGAAAATCCAGCCCTGATTCAGCGTGGCTTCTGAAGCTATCACAGACCCATTCATCACACAGAGTTTATTTATAGGAGCTAAATTTGGGGGGTTTACAAGCCATAAACATTCTTTACCTACAGGAGAATTAACTTAGGACACTGACTTCACCACTGAATCACACCGAGGCGTACAGTTTTAAATACAGTTTGTACTGTACCTGCCAGAGTCTGCAGATTTATTACAAAATGGGATGTTAATAAAACCAATGGTTTTGTGAATCACTGCAGTCTCTTTGGGGTCAAGTGAGGTCATGCGTCAGTAACCGAGAATGATTAGCATCCCTCTGAGCCAAACATGTACATTAGAAAGGAATATCATACACAAAATGAGGATGTTGCATAGATTTCTATAGTTTTAGTTTACAGTTACACTAACCCACACCACACACTTAACAGAAAACTTTCTGCATGAAAGAATGAATGCATACAAACTTCATTTTAATGCTTCATCATCATTTAAACTTAATTATTATACCAAAACTTTGTATAAAAGAACGATTTATAAAAAATTATAATAATAATTATGAAATGTAAAGCAGTGACATAAAGTGTCTTGCAGCTTAAAATACTATACAATTCAAAGTTTTCCTTTCAACTTAATCCATTTTTTAATTTTTGACGACTTTGCAAACTATTTTTAATTCGTTTTTTTATGCATTTTAATTTTACAACATTTACATTTGTTTCTAATTATTGCTAAGACATTATACATGAAATAAGACCCATTTGTTACATTAGATCATGAACACGTAAGAACCCACGGCGACGCGGGTGTCACAAACACTATTGATTATCTGGAAAGGTCCTTTTAAAGCATTATCCTTCATTTTCAACTGAGGAAGTCCCTAAGTGACAGATAATCTACACCCAGGTTCAGATATGTGACAATATTTGCATTTTCTTTTCTTGCCATGAAAACATTTCCAAAACCGTGGTCTGTCTGGACAGCATATGTTACAGTGACAGCAATTTTTAAAAATGTTTGTTTTCGTTACTAAAGGTATTTCAACCCATGCAACAAGTTTAATGTTTTAATAACATGTCCTAGATTACACTTAACCTGGTTTCAATACATTTCTTGAACAAAATGATTTAAAACATGTTATGAAGGTATTGTGGGGACATATGAAACATCAGGCTGTTAACATTTTAACAGTAGGCGGAGTTTTGATGTGCCGTATTTGTCACATTAAGACAAATGGTAACAAGCTGCTAAATTAATTTCAGTTATTTTAGTGTTATATATTTTCTGCTGCGCATTTCAAAGCATTTTTAAAAATCTGCATGCATATTTAACACGTTGACCTCCAGTGTGAGCTAGTTCTTTATTTTGTTTAGTTTGCACATTTTCAAGTTGTGAAAAAAAAAAAAAAATTTAATGTATTTTCTACACATGAAAAGGTCAAATTTGGTCAAAGTTGATGTAAAATGTAATGGTCACAGTTGTGGTTTTGACAAATGTTGTGACAAAGTGACCTTTATTAGTCTTTATTAGTGACCTTTCTTTAAAAAAAAAATTTTTGTTTTATCTAAAACAGTAATAATTTTGATTTATGTTGTGGAAAGGCAAGAAAAGCTCTTATTTAGCAAAAAACTGATCAAATGTATTTTTCAATTTAAAAATAAATGGCCAGTGTAACGTATATGTCATATCAAATGTAACACCCGATGTCATATTTTACATTACTTCCACAACAAGGGGTTGTTTTTCAAAAACTACTGCAGAAACATGTTATAAGTGATCATCTTGCTCTGTTATATATGCCTCATCATTTTCCTATTAGGAGAAACTGGTTTGGCTTCTTATGGGTTAATGTTACCATTCGTTAGCAGGAAAGAAAGAAAGAAAGAAAGATTCTAAATTAGGATTCTAAAGTAATGAAGCAAACTCACACAAAGCAAAGAATGCTTTACAATGTTTTCATATTTGTTGATCCAGAAAGACAGAAAGAAAGAAAGTCTGTAAGTGTCGATAGACGTCTGTATTTCTGTGATGTGAAGGCCACTGCTTTGCTCAACATTCCATTAACAAAGACAGAAAATCTACTGACTCTGCCTCTGCAGCCTAATTTGCATCAGTAAACATTCATCCAGCTCCTTCAAAGCAATGCGGGCAATGAGCCATGATGTTGGAATGTATGTGTGTGTGTGTGTTCATTTATTGATTCTTGCTCAAGTGTAAATTATATTTCATGTTTACAATTCTGCATAAGTTTCCAGCATGTATTTTTGCATACAGTGTGTATTTGTCTAAGTACACCCGATGGAAAGAAAACAAGCAGAAGCGTGTGCTCTTAGGGCGTGCTCACACACACACACCCCTTCACTGATGTCCTGCCACCCAAGTTGCATGGACAGGTGTGTGAAAGGTGAAGTGGTCCATCGTGAGAGAGAGTGAGCCATCTCAGGCCTGCGACCCGAAAACATGTGTGTGTCCAAACACGTCTAATATAGATGGGTCACCCGATATAGCATTAGAGACGCGGCCCTTCTCTGATGCTCACCGCTCCACAAACACACCACAAACACTAACTTCAACCAAAGTGCCACGGGCAAACAACTGAAAGTGTACATGCCTATCATCTGTGTGTGTGTGCTCAAAAATTCTGATTTTAGCCACATCCAAAAGGTAAGAGCTCTTATGTTTTTAAATGTGATCTCAATCTGAACAGTCATGCTGGAATGGCACAGACACTAGACGAGAACAAAACTTGAACTGAATAAAGCTAACATTATTGTCTATTGCGTTATAGCTCAACTGAATTGATTCATAATCAATGCATTTTCCAACACTGACAATAACCTGATTCAAGAGTAACCAAACTGTAGAGCTGCCAATCACTCAATTAAACCGATGAAGTTTCATTTACATTTCGTCATTTAGCAGACATTTGTCAAGTCAAGTCAATTTTATTTCTATAGCGCTTTTAACAATGCAGACTGTAGCAAAGCACTGAACATTATCAAATAGAAGAACAGAGTGATGGTAATGTATAATGACGAGAATTAAACT
>JAUCMU010000125.1:7581312-7598645 GCA_032275025.1 Enteromius treurensis | reverse complement strand
ATATGTGTGTGTGTGTGTGTGTGTGTGTGTGTGTGTGTGTGTGTATAAGTGTTCGTCCAAGTGATTTTTTAATTACAATCATAATCAACTTAACAATGCATTGGTAATATCTAAAGCCTTTATAGTTTTAATGTATTATGCCTTTTAATGCACCTTACATATATGTATTGTACTGTATGATCTAATGAATAATTGCAAACACAATTATATTATTTCAGAATATTTATTGTTGCACTTGCATTAGAAAGTTAAGATAGATGAACAAATATTAAAATGCATTTTGACTTTGATTATAATTATTTACGAAGAGATATAATGCACTACAATGTACATTATAATACCTTTATGATGCATTATAAGACTTTAAGTGTTACCAGTGTATTTTTTAAATTTCCAGTGTCAACACATATATTTGATTTGATTTCTATCACTGATTTTCATTTTTTTTTTTTTTTATGCATGTGCAATAGGCGAAAACTTCAACTTTATCAGATGTTTAGATAAAGCAAAAGTTATCAGCATAATGCTGCTTTTACGCACTCAGTTCATTTAAATTGCAATTGTACTCTTGGAATTTTCAATTAGATGAAGAGCCAAGAAGAACTTTAGCAGTATCTGTGCTGAATAAAACTTAGATTACCCAACTTCAAATCCACTTCAGCACACTTGTGCCGCACTAAAGCTTGTGAAAGGGCACATAGACGTACTGACAGGCCTTAATTAGAAACTTCACTTTCCCATCATGCTCCTCTCCTGCAGATTAACCCCTAAACAATTCCAATCAACAACCTCAGTCTGATGAGGGTCACAACTGACTTGCCTGCGTGCTGGAAAGCCTCTACTGACACTCCTGGCGTCAATGGAGGGATCCCATTAGATACAATGACGGTGTGCTTTATAATGGGACACAAGCCAATTTTAAAGCTGCCTGCTTTGTCTAATCAGGACCGGCTCACTGTCATTAGTTTCCACTCTGTGTGGAAGAATGACCGGAGTCAGCTGAAGACTCCTCAGGGCTCTATGTCAGTCTAATGAACTAAAGCTCTTTGTGGCTCTGTTGGGTTTATTATTGGGTTCAGAGACCAAGGGGGAAAAAAGAAAGTGCTTCAAGAAGAATGGTTGGCCGGCCAACTGCTCTAAAAACCCCTCCAGTGCTGCTGTTTACATAAGATCACAACACAATATTGCTGCTATTACTGCTAGAAGTCACTGGACAAACACAGCTCAGATTATTAAATGACAGCTTTGGTTCTATGAAAAGAAATTAGAGAATTTATCATTTACTTGATTCTTTCCTATTTCTCTATTCATAATTAAATCTGCAACTGTAATTTTTGAATAAATGCGTTTTTTATGATTATGGCACGATATATGTGTTTCTTCGACTATTGCACTTTTGAACCTCTGTACGTTGTTCAACACTGTATTTTCACCATTTTTACTCTGATCTTCAGTAACACATGAAACAATGAACACAAAACTTTTAAACAGTAGTTTTTTTAGTAACATTCTCTGATGGAAATGATGGTGGCGCAAATGATTTTTTTATTCATTTATTTTAAAGTCCTTTGCATAAATCAGCTAAATTACAGTTCACAAAATCTCTTCTCACAAGTGATATTTTCCTCTTCTTCTCGTACTTTTTTTTTTTTGCTCTTTTCCCCCCGCAAATTGTAGTTCTAATGTGTTCTTCACATAACGCAAAAATATATATCAATCTCTGTAAGCTACTGTTAATGCATCCAAGTTGAAAAAACACCTATATTTGCGGCATCTGATGCAGATTGTGTATCGCTTATGCTGTGTAAAGACAACCTAAAGACAAATACCTGTAAAGAGAAAAACAAAGCACACTTCATGTGCTTTAAGGCACAAACGCAACTCAGCACTACGAAAATCACTTAACAAATACTAACTTGGCATCATAACGGCAAACTAAAAGTCCTTAACGTGCAATTTTACGAAGTTTACAAAGGCAAAGTGTGTAGTGTGAGCGTAGCAGGTTGTTCTTGTGTACCACCATTCATCTCCACAGAGAGGCTGTTCTCAATCCTCTCAGTAAATGTGTGAGAACATGCAATAGCCTCAGACGTATTAGAGAATAATTACACTTGCGCTCTGATGCACTGCCATTCAGGCAGGCCGGACAATATTTCAGGGATTAGAGATGTCAGTGCCACGGGCATCTTCAGAGAAATCAGAGGCACCAGGCTCACATTCTTATGCAAAAGCAGGGAAGTGTTTGGATACTTTGATACAACCCCAGAGTCCCCCCCCCCAGGCCCCACACACACAGCCTTCAAAAATCTGTTCAATGAGGCCGAGTACACAAAGAAGAGGGAGACAGATGCTCTGCTGAAAGAATCTGCATTTAGAAAAATCATGAGAAATTCATTACTATTACTATCACTCATTTTTAGGGTTGAGCACATGTTGCTCATCTTACCCGTTTTAGCTTAGAAATCACACCTTTAATGGTTGGTTCATGCACAAATGAAATCAGATCTTTTATGTATGCATGCATTTATATATTTATTGTTGAAAAGGTATGATATAAAATTTGATCTGCACAATAAAAACAGAAATTGTGGCCAAAAACACATAACAATGTCTTTAAATACAGTAGGTGATAAGTTGGTAAGTTGATAAATTCCAGTTTTAAATAAAAAAAAGTGGTTTTTTTTATTATTCTGATCATGTTTTTTTATATACCATTTGAATGCTGGTTATTTTGATGTAAATCGTTTAGTTGAACATGAAGAAATACTGTTTGTGTGGCTTTGGTGAACAGAGTATTGTTTCTAACAGGTGATTATTACATCATGATGTGGTGTAACAGTGCGATGAGAACATTGGATTCAGCTCATAAAGTTAACTAAGTTTGCCTCAAAGACTGAACTGTGACACAACGGTCAGCTTGCCTGTCTCAGATCAGGTCGCTCTCTCTTTTTTGCTTCCAAACTTCTATGCATTTCAAGCTCCATGAAATCTCCTTCCCTGTGTGTTTAGAGATGCCAATGGGAAAGTATTTGGGGTGAGCTGAGGTCCAGGAAAGGAACACATGTTGATCTGGAAAAGAAAATAGCAGCACTGACCTTTTAAACTCCACTGATAATTCATACAAATCATCTACTTGGATGAAGAAAGGCATATTTGATCTGTTAATGAGAGCAGCTATGTCAGAGAGTAGACCATTAAAATATTCATGGAGTGGGCAACAATTACCCAGCAATTATCTACAATAAATTTCAACATAACTTCAAGAACCTTCTAGAGTCGATTCAATTTAGTTCTAAATACGGGGTCCAAAATATACATCTTGAGTGATCTTAAGTGACATTACGCAAAAAATGTCTGATTTTGGGCCAGGTACTTAAAACCTATATGAACATGAAACCAGTGGTATTGTATCTCTCCAAAATAAAAGTCCAAAAGCTTTCACTGGAGCATACCTTTTCCAAAGGTACAAGTCTCTACTTTCTGAGGGTGCATGAGAATACCTTATTCATGCAGTGATATGCAGTGTTGGGAATCGTTACTTTTAAAAGTAATTACAAAGGGTTACAATATTGTGTAATTACATTACTTAGTTACTTTTTATGGAGCGTAATGGGTTTTAAATATGAGCAGAGCTTGAGTGTTTGTTTTAAGAAGTTCTATTTATAGCAAATGTAAAAGCCCCTTCACACCACAAAGTGTCGAATAAACTTCAGGCTGAAGGAAAAGTTAATTCACATCTGTATGGTAGAATACAGGAGAATACTCTTCAGCAATAAAAAAAAACAATGAAACACAATATTTCGTTTCTGACGTCATTTTTGCTTGTAAGTATGGTTGAACTGGATCATCACAGGTCAGCTGCAAAGACACTGGTTAATAAAATGGGATTAGATACATTTGTGTAATTTCACATTTAATTATTGTAGGTTTGCATCATTTTGTGAGTTTATTTTTCAATCCATTTTGATGAATACTAAATCTGTTTTTGGGAGGGAGATGAATTAATGCACATTTTGTCAGTCAATAAATAAGAAAACTAAGTAACTGCATTTCTTTTTTGAAAAAGTAACTCAGATATTATTGTCATGTTCAGCTGGAGATGCCAGTCTGCTGATGACACTCCAGCTCCAGCAAACTGTTTTAAGTCTGTTTTCACCCGTTGGACTAATCAATGAACTCATGTCTCCGCCCCTCTTGTTTGTTGTCAATGTGTTTCATTGTTTTTCCGCCTTATGTCACTTGTATAAATACCTCGGATATCCTTTTGTTAGTGGCTCGTCAATGTTTGGATGTACCATGCGTTTTGCCCGTTGTTGTGCCACCCGTGTTTTCCAGTGTTTCCTGTGTTTATCTGCCTCCCTGCATCTGGACCTAAGCCTGCTCTCGGACTCTCGCTCTTGCCTTGCCCTCTGGACTCTGTTTGCCTCATCGCCTGACCCTTTGTTACGAACTCTGATTACTCTCTAGTCTCAGCCTTTGATGTACTGCTTGCCGTTGTTTGACTCTGCCCGTTTCGACACTGTTTTGACTCTGTGTGCTATTTAAAAAACTTTTGCAAAAGGATCTGCATGTTTCCCTTAGTCTCACTCGTGACAGATTGACGAGCCGCCGAGGATCCAGCAATGATGCACACCAGTTCTACGGTTCCCGTTTGGCTTCGTGTCTGGTCTCGAAGGGCTTATTCACCTTCTAGTTGATCTAGAAGGGTGTCATCTCTGACTGTTGGTTACAAGAGTTCAGAGTCAGTAGGGACCTCGAAGGTACAAATGCTGCCTAGTCGGTCAAAAAGGGCGCAGTCACAGCCCAGACGGTTTCGAAGGGCACATTCACTGACTGGTTGTTTTCGAGGGCGCAATGTCAGTCTGGTGGCCCCAAGAAGGCTCTGTTGCTATCTGGCCGAACCAAAAGGGCTCTGCCGCCATCCGCTCCACCCTGGAAGATGGGCTTGCTGTCTGTTTCGCCCAGGTGGGCGTTCCCGCCTCCTGACCCGCCCTGGAAGGCTTTCCAGCCATCAGGTCCACCCAAGTGGCCATCACTGCTCCCTGCTCTGCCCAGGAGGACGTATCCGCCGCCTGCTCCGCCCTGGTGGACTTCACCGCCGTCTGCTCCGCCCTTTGCCAAGAACTCTTATTACTCTCTCGTCTCAGCCTTTGATGTACTGCTAGCCGTTGTTTGACTCTACCCGTTTATATGTTGTTTTGACTCTGTGTGCTCTTTAATAAACATTTGCAAATGGATACGCACGTTTTACCGTAGTCTCACTCGTGACAATTATTCTAAAGTTAAAAAGTAATGCGTTACTTTACTAGTTACTTGGAGAAAGTAATATTATTATGTAACTCACGTTACGCCCAACACTGGTGATATGTGTGTTTTGATAAACGTCATTAGCTCAGTATATAAACTATAGAAGGCATAGATAGCGATAATACTCTAGAGTCATGATGTACTGTTTAGGAATTCCTATGACAACTTTAAAAGTTTATAACTTTGTCTCAAACCAGAACACTAGCTTGTGGAAATATGCAGTATCTAGGAACAGCAAGATCAAAAACAAAAAGTTTCTATGCACATGCACATTCTATGCGATGCATAACAAGATCAGTCAATAATAACTTATGTCAGTGCACATGACCAGTTTCATGAACATGAATGACTGTTGTGCTTTAAAGCAGGCAGAGCTTTGGTCACACTGGGGTCCTGTCATCAGGGGGCTGCCCACTGCTGTGCCCGAGTGCAAAGTCAGTCAGAGCTCATTAGTACCGTTTGCCTGACTAAAGTACCTGCGCATGAATCCAATGCTGTGCGATGACCGAAGGGTTCATTACGGCTCACAGCGTTTAACCTGAAATCGCCCGTATCCTGGTTCAAAAGTTCATATCCTCTTCCATTCAAAAAAATAAAAATAAATAACAAGACACTGATCATTTCAAAATATCTTTTCTTCTTTTGTGGCACAGGTAAATGAAAGTTGAGCGTATAAAAAAAATGATCTGAAGTTTGCTACTTGCAAAACATGCTTTCTTGAAAAAAAGGCTTTCACTGTTGATGGAATGACTTTAATTAGAAAATCAAATAAAAATATTATTTTATAGTGTTACTAGCTTTTTCAGTGAAGATAGTCAGATAGATAGATAGATAAACAGATAAAGTTCTATACTATTAAGCAGGTATAACTTACTTCAGGAAAATTAAGCACACATTCACAAAAAAAAAACCACTGAAAAGGCAAAGCTTTCCTGCTGTTATGCTAATGCATCAGAGCGCTCAGTGAGAATTATATGTGAATTAAATGAAGCTTTCAGGGCTTTTTTCCTCTAGAAGGTAAAGCAGGGGAGATTAAGGCACCGTGGCCAGCCAGCGCTCCGTGGCTCTGACAAAACACAGACTGACATAAGTACCCACACTCGCTCAAAATCCGATTAAATGTGTCAACGCAGACCGAGCAACAGGCGCTGGAGTCCCTCTGTCCTTCTCTTAAACGACTTTCCATCTCTCTTGGGCCTCATCCATACAGACACATCCACACTAACATTACCACCTACCAGGAAGCAGTTCACAGGTTAAAATCGGAAACCGTTTGAGAGATCTGAAATGTATTTGGCAGAACCTGCCTTTTACATCCTGCTCAGTGCATTTCTGTATATATATATTTATTTATTTAAGCATTAAATTCCATTTCTGTGCTGTCTGAATTGTTCATATTTATGTTGAGTTCCATAATGTAAAAGAAAATCATACTCTATCAGGAACATTTTGTCATCAATGAGCAATTAAATTTGCATTCAGTCATGAACAAAAGTTATACACAAAAGATCTTGCTCAGGGAAGGCCTAAGCTGTCAGCGAAAATTTAAAAACTGGCCTGTAGAACTGTGAATAGCCAGGCATGTTCCTGTTTTTGAGTCTGGAGAACAATAACTCCATGTAAAGAGGATTATAACAGCACCTGTTATGCAGCCAACCAAATAGGAGGGACATCTGAATTTAATAGTCTCACAAAAATTGTCTCTGCCGTCCCAGTCCTTTCTTCATCCAAACCTGCAGACATGTCGAACGGTGACAACCAATGGAGGGTTCAAGTCTGAAGGCCAAAGAAAAAACGTTAATCCCTGCTGTGACCAAACGCGGGTTGGCTGCCTGACATATCAAAGAACAGGTGGACCGAGACCAGGCGTACTAAAGGCTTTGTTCAATAGATGTGTGGTTTTTGTAGGGTTATGTTAAATGCCGAGTTAATATCGATTTAATGCTTGTCACCGTTTCTATATACTTTTTTGCCAATTCAAATCCTCTAAACGCTTAAAAACAAAAAAAAATCATGCTTTGGAAGATATGGACTGCTATATCATCTGGTTATTTGCAATATATGTAGCTTGTATGGAATGTAACTTCTGAAACTGAAATTCTATTTAGCCTGCTAAATTTAAAGAACTAATGCACTTGCGAAGCACAAAAAAATAGAAGACTTCCTGTTTGTCCAAGCCAATGTTTTAACTAATAGAAAAGGAGTAAACACTTAACCACCTGCCAGACCCAACACCCTCTAAAACTATCCCAAAAGAACCCTTCATGCATGTGTAATATATTTACTCAGCTCTTCTCTTAACTAGGCAATGTTGATGCCAGATAATGCACAAGTTAATCTATTTAGTATATTGTTGTGAAGTAAGGGAACTGTGTAAAGAATCTAGACGGCATCGTAGCTGCTCCCCTCAACAGTGTCTGCGCTTAAGTCGAGGTGTTCCGGAGGGGGATAATATCTTGGAAATGTGCATTTAATGGGTTTAATCAAATCCCACCAGCTGTTTTTAGCCTTTGCTAAAAGGAAAAAAAATGTGCCAAGCTTCCACAGCTATTAGAAATTAGCTTCGGTCATCGAGACTAAGCCATGTTTCCAGCTAACCATCTGCTAGTCTGCAACAATAGAAGGATTTTCCTGAGCAAAGAAATATGGAGTTATAAAAAAAATTTAAACATAATGGAAAAAGGCTTTGTTTTGTTCATTTGCAATAATAATAATTAAAAAAAAAAATAGTGTAGCTGGTCCTGACATGTTAGCTAACTTTACTTAAAACTATTTTTGTATGGACTTTGCAGGAACAATTATTTTGTAATGAGAGTAAATAATGTCTGTATTCACTTCTTAAAAATGCTAAAAGTCCTGTTGTAGGAATGGAGTAGGTCTATAGTAATTATAATTAGCTTAATTTAAGTACAAAAGAAGTCTATGGGAAGTCCCTAATTAGATAGGCTACCTATGTAAACATGTCTTTATTTGGGGCCCAAAACAAAAAGAAAGGTTTTTGTGGGCACCCACACATATACAGAAATTAAACATTCATAAAAAGTATCCAATTGCAATGCTAAAGGAATATAACCACACACACACACACACACACACACAAAAAACATGAATGAAAAGCATACATTTAAGGGATAAATATGATCTTGGTGGCCCTTTGATAAAGTTAAACTCTAAATGCTAAATATTAGTAATATATGGACATCAGGCTTTATATTTATATCCATTTAGCTTAGTCCTTTTGATTTTTATCCTTACTGTCATATGTAATATGTTTACATTAGAACTGTTAAAATTTTAAATAAAACACATTTTAAGATGATAAATATTAAAAGCGTAGTTCTAAATGAGTATCGCATTCAAGATAAGATCAATGAAAGGCATTAGAGGCCCATATCTTATGCTTGACTGCTTCAAGAGTTTATGCCCGGAGGAGTAAAAGCTCCACGCTATAAAGCGAACACATGAAACTATCAACACATGCCGTTTCGGAAGTGAGATTAAAGACTGCTGAACGATAAATGGCGGAGTTGAGAGTTTTAGACCGTGTGCGACAGTTTACTCTCACTGCGCAGTACCCTGGTGGTGTTGTAGTTTAAACTGCATTATTTTATTATTGTCACCTTTTTATAATATTAAGTTTATCTTCATTAACTGGTAGGACCAACTCTAAAATATGAAGCTTTGAGTGACCCGTTCACGAGCAGAACTTGCGTGTGTCCAGTCTCTCATATCAGTTAAATACAAGTTTAAATGCACCTCTTACGCATGCGTTTCAAATCACGTATGCACTTTTATTCAAGCGGTTAAACTGGCAGAATAAGCCTCGTCGTCTATAGAAACAGAGATCGGTGTGTTTTTTGTGTCAGAGATCTTTGTGAGGGTAAAAGAAAGCGGGGCGCGAGCAGCTGAGGGTGACAGTTCACGGTTCAAACGGAGCTGCACACGTCTCGCGGGCGTGCGTAAAGTGAGTGAATGAAGACTTGCCCGGTTTCAAACACGGGGGATATATCTAACACATCTGTCATGGCGATTCAACCACAAATCCATTTAAAGCTGTACTCCGTGACAGAGCCCAGATTGGATTTCAGTAGATGTATACAGCATAAATGATTATTAAATGGGGGTTTAATCGGGAGGTTTTTGACAGCTAAAGGAACGGCATAAAACAGGATAAGATCTGTGCATATAATACCGGCCATGCGCATATAGTCTGGGGGACATTAACCTATTTATTTATATTTTGCACAAGGTTTCCAAAAAATAAAAACATGTTGCAGACTCTAGCAATTTCAGGCCTATTTTAAATATGCATTAGGCCTAGGCTATATTAGCTTATATTAAGTCACTGCCGTGCATCCGAAAACAATGCTAAAATTTTAAAAAAATAAATATAACAGTTACGCTGTATTCCCATTGTGTGTGGTGAATTAAAAATACATTTGCAAACGAGTAGCCTATATGCATTTACAACACTAAATACATAAATCTCGCTTGTACTTTAAATAAATAAATAAATAGTTTGTCGATATGCAAAATTTATGACCACATCTTCTTTGTTAAGCGGCATGCCCTGGCCATTCAAATCTTATGAAGTCTAATCCAATCATAAATTGCTCTATCTGACCAATCAGGCACCTCCGAGGCATCATTCAATGGGACTCAAGCGGAGGACTTTATTGAGTCTCATTGTTGTGGCTGTCAGTCCTCAAAGGACCCTTACAGAGGCCTAGATATAAAGGACCCCTTCCCAAACGGAGACGTCCAGAAGCAAATCGCCTCTCGTTCAGTTCAGAGCTTAGCAGAAGAGACCTGTCTAAACCTAACAGGAGTAACCGTATCGTCTTGTTTCGCTTTAAAATAGCCGGGACGATGATGATCCCCAGTGTTATCGCACCACCTGCAATATATTCAGCATTTATGCGTCCTGCAGCATTGCATTCACCTTTCCCGGCTCACCCGAGCTTTCTGGTGGAGGACCTCCTGCGCATCAACAGACCCAGCGGTTACCTGAACCAAGACGTGCACTCACCATGCGCCTCTCCTCCTTCTTCAACACCTCTTTCCATCCCGGATAACTCCCGGCTATTGGACAGAGTCAGCCTCTCGGAGAAACATGGATCTTGCTCCCCAAAAACGTCAATGTCTAGCAAGGATCCAACCTACCTCAAGTTTGGGGTTAGTGCCATCTTGGCACCATCACCAAAGAAAGGTGAGAGTTTTAATTAAGCCTAATATGTCAATTAACGATGGCAAAACATAAGTTAATACAGCACTAACTCCTCTTTGCGTTTCTGTTTTAGCCACATCTTCACCGTCCATTCACGGCATGCATCCCACAGGATTCTCGGTGCCTTATTTTGATGGCTCATTCTGCCCTTTCGTCCGTTCCTCGTACTTCCCTGGTGAGTATTCAGATTTAAATAATTGTACGATCTTCTTAAGTGGCTTGAATTCAGCCAACACTGTGAATAGAGAGAGAGAGGAAAATGAATTAGAGTTTAGTTTAATGGCTCCTCAAATCACTAGCGCTCTTGGCGCAGGTCTTTCCCACAGTGAAGGAGCATTTCGGCCTGCTGGCTGCCAACAATGCCGTCAGCACCATGACCAATCTGGTCAGCTCCCTCAGGGGCAAACCACCCACAAACCCGCCAAAGATAGACTTTTAACCAGCGACAGAGGGGCGTTTACCAGTCATGGACTAATTTGCCCATTAGGAGCCATTGAGCGGTTTCAATATTCTCACAAGACCACATAGAGTGTGATCGGTGTTTGTGGAAAGAGTTGCAAAAGAACAATATCGAGAGCTGTGCGTTTAGAATGGAGAGCGAGAAATCAGAAAAATCGACAAAATCGCCGACAAACACCGTTGAAAATGTAGCTGCAAGTTGCCAAACATCAACTTCAGCTGACTGCGCGCCAGACACACTTCGGTTTGGACAGGCCACTTCTCAACGGGCTATTTAAAATACGAGCTTAAAATGCTCTTTTGAGGCATTAAATGTCTATAGGCCATTCTTTTATCGACGCCAAACGATAATAGTGCACGACTCTTTTCAGTGCGCGCGCTGAATACCTTAACAAAACAACTTGAGCGCTCTCAATTGCTTTTCGTGTTCATTTAATGAAAATTATTTGAGGCCAAAAAACGCGCTCCCCGGTCATCAGTATTCCGGCATGCAGTTGCGTTCAGTTTGAAAGTGTAAATCTCCTTTTGTGGCAATAATATATGGCCTTAGCCGTCTGTCCGGAGTCTTTTCTCAGCCAGTTCATTACTACACAATTACCGTTCACGGTATATTAACTCCTCTGTCCTTCACCGGGAGGCTCGTAGAAAAGGATACTCTGCCTTTTTACCATACCAATGCAGCGTGGATCCGGCCCATGTGCTAATTAGTCACCTCGTGCCATTTCACTCAAAACATTTCAAGAGAATAAATTCGAAATAATGATTATAATGAAGAAAAGATTTCTTTCTCCCTGATCATTCAGCACTCTAGATTGTCCCTGGGAAAAGCAACACCCAATTGCCCTTAGTAACGCAACGTTAACTTTTAGCCTCCTGGGCGAAAAACGAAATACAGCTCTTTGAAACTTTTGGGCATGAATGCATTTATTTACCTTCTGTACTTGTCTCTTGCAACAGCTCCTTCATCGGTTGTACCCATTCCTGGAACTTTTTCCTGGCCTCTTGCTGCGAGAGGGAAGCCCAGAAGAGGGATGCTCCGCCGGGCAGTGTTCTCTGACGTGCAGCGCAAAGCTCTGGAGAAAATGTTCCAAAAACAAAAATACATCAGCAAGCCAGACAGGAAAAAACTCGCAGGGAAACTCTCACTAAAAGATTCACAGGTGAATATACAAGTAGGAAAAGTATCACAGGCCTACTAATGATTCTAGCCTGTATAAAATAATAATCAGGCCTAAAAAAAATAGCATTTACACTTCAACGTGCATCTTCAATAATTGAGCTATTTTAGATTTAAATTGCTGATCTAGGAAAATTGTATTAGCCTGTCTTCAGACTGCTTTTTTTTAAGATTCACTCCTTTACAATGAAATCTCTTTACAGGTCAAAATCTGGTTCCAGAACCGGAGAATGAAATGGAGAAACTCCAAGGAGAGGGAGCTGCTGTCTTCTGGCGGTTGCCGAGAACAAACCTTGCCGACCAAAACAAATCCTCACCCAGATCTCAGCGACGTGGGTAAAAAGTCTTCTGATGATGAGGAAGATGAAGACGACGCTTGCGCGACATCACATTTCTGTCTCTCCCCGACACGCGGACTTTCAAACAGCACTGTTTCCAGCATTTCATTCAAACACTCGGACTTTTCTGAATCAGAGGACGAAATAACAGTTTCATAAGCGACTTTAGCAGATGTATAATGTCTGTAATTCAAGCACAAGTGTACGCCATAGCCATGGTGTGGTTTTATTGGCGTCTATTGGCGTCTTCTACCTTCGAATGAGTGTTTTTAGCAACTCTTTTTCACATAACTTTATATTTGGAAATTCTTCACAAAATGATTTTGCTGTGTCGCACAGCTTTTTTTTTGCGGGGAACTGTACAGTATTTTGTACAAATATTTTTGTATGGATATTTTATACCAAGACTTTTGAGTTTTAGATTCTTTATTAAAGTTGTAGACGTATGTATAATTTATACGAATTTATCTCTTTGTGACACATTGTATGCATATGTATATGTTGGAAATGTTTTGTATTGTTTGCAAATAAATTGTAAATTTCATCGTGGTTTCTCTCATATGGTGGTTGATGACAAATAATTATGCCTATGAATAATTTGCGAAAGGAAATTACAGACAACGAAATAATACCCAGCAATTGCATAAGATGTAAGCGCAAGCCCATTTGAAAAGTAGGCCAACTCCAAAATGTAATATTTAGGTTTCAATTATAGAATGCAGCAGTTTTGTAGTGGGAAAAATTCTTTACTTCGGTAGAAATATTGACCTCACCGTTTTGTAAAAAACAAATAAAAAGCAGAAACCACAAGAATAAGCAGCCTCAATTCAGTGCGACCACAAGCACAAATAAACTTCAGCACAAGGGACTTGATTAAATGTTTTTGAATAAATAAATAAAAATTCTCAATTTAAAAAAACAGCATCGAACAGGCAACACTTTAAACTATCTATTATTTAATTTTTTTAATTAAACGAAATAATAATAATTTAAGGCGTTAAACAATTCTGTAAAAGACGCGCGAGGACTGAATCTGAAATGAATTAGTTCATTTGTACTTTTGAAACGAGCCGATTCACTAAATGAACCTTTTTATCACTTCTGCCCGCGCTGCTTTAAAACTGTTTGTGCACTAGCTAAAATATGCCATAAAGCAGAAATGAAGTATTTCATATAGAAACATGTTGCAAAATGTAGCTCGTTTCTGAACAAGCTACAATTTAGGAATAGCGTTTTGTTACTGCTTCGTTAATGCCCAACAATTAACAACAACTAAATATGGATTAAGAACTAAATGTTGCATAGTAGAATAAACTTCCAAATTAATTTTTGATGTATATTGTCATTTACATTGTAGAACAAAACGTGAATAAATGAAAGTGATAACCACTGACTTTATTATCCCCGTAGCTTTAAAACTAACTTAATCTGCATATCTGCATAGTCCGGTTTGGCCTACTGAAGTTAGTGACTTCACCACTGAACACCTAAAAAAAGGAAAAGATCTTGCATTGTCTAATTTTATCAGCAGCTTTTCCCTCAGGACGATTTACAACATCCAGCATGTTTGACCACTCTGGACTTTAATGTAGAACAAATAACAAATCATTTAACACGATTCAGCCTAATGTAAATAGATTTTCCTTATTTTAATCATTTGCATTTTTCTCTTTTAAGTTCTCAAGAAAGTTGAGAACCCTTTTTCGAGATGCGTTTCCTCAATTTAACCAATAGAGGGGTTCATCTATCTAAACCTTCAGACACCGTTCACCACAACAGTTCACAGGGTTTTTCTTCTGCCCCTCCTGCAGCACTCACTTAGAGCCAAAGAGAGGAGCCTGTTCCTGCTCCAGCGTGATACTAATGCGAAACCCATTTATTAGAATGCTGTCCACATACTGGATTTTGGCCATATATATCATTCTCTGATTCAAATACAATAGAACTGATACAGATAAGTTATATAAGTTACATAAGTGTAGCTATGTTTTGACATTTCAACAGATACACTCTCAAGAATAAAATTGTAGTTTCATTTTGACTATTCGTGTCTGCTGTGACCTTGCACTTACCCTTGTATCAAAACTTTTTTTCTGAGAATTTTCTGATTTATTCAGAAGCACCTGTTTGGTGGAAAAGTCAAGCAGTTCTTAAATTCTTGACCGAACATGTCTGTTTTTATAACTGCCGCACATTCCTTCTGATGTTGACAGATTTAGATTGTTTTGTATGTAACCTTACACTTCTGCTTTGGCCTCCAACATCAGTTACACAAGTTTTCATTTTTCTTTGGCATAATGTATACACATTTTAATGAGATCAGGTACCCAATGCTTGATAGAGAGGTCATGAGGAGATTTCCAACACTGAACTAATTTATATATAGAGAGAGAGATAGAGATAGAGAGAGAAATAGAGCGCCTTTGTAGCAGTTAAGACAGCCAACCAACATTTCAGGTAATTGTCAGAGGAAATTGAGAATTATTATTCAATAAAAACAGAACAGAATCTTTGGGAAAATCCTTGCAATCTTGTATGAAGCATGAAGAACCATATCCCAGAAAGTTTGCACATCTGGACAGTCCCAAAGCATATGGCACCCTGGCCTGGCCCAAAAAAATTACAACAAGGAGAGATACATTCAATTATTTTCATCCAAGCTGTTTCCTATTCAATAGTCATACAATGAGTTTAAACTAATAACCTCCCTCTTGTTTTTGGAAAAATGTCTGTGTTATGGGATGAGGATTGTGGATGTGGTTCCGGCTGATCACGGGCCAGATACAACTCTTGCAGATACTTAACAGTGAACACTGACTAAAATGCAGAAGAACATTAGTGAAAATTAATGGATGCAAACCTTTTAGTTTGAATTTGTTTCCTGTTTAAAGTTTTTCCTGACAAAAGCCTATTTACCAGACTGCATCTTTACCACACCCTTTTGACTCATCTAGAAGCCCCTCTTCACAAAAAAGCAGTCCTCAAAATCTTGACCCGACATATATATATATATATTTCTCCTCTTACATCTACATTTCTGCTTTGGCTTCTGACAGAAGCATATGATCCTTTAGAACATTTAAAATACACTAAATGTTGATATTGAGGGAAAAAAAGAAAGAGAGAAACAACAACAACAAAAAAATCCCTGCAAATCCACACCTTTCCCCTCCCACTCTACTGAATAAGTTAAATAGGGGAAGACAATATCTTGGATTCTTTTGTGGTGTTGTTCTCTGGAACATACGATTACATATTGCCAGATTGGGAGAGCGTGGGGCAAAACTGTCACCGTTGGTATATTTTTCGAGCAAGAAGGACTATTAAGTTGTACAATTAAAAAAAGACTACTACAATCAGGGGTATTGGTCATGAATGTAAAGGTGATTTCAGAGCCAGCGAATATCCTGCTCTTCTAAAACGATTTCAAGATGCCAAAATAGAAATTGCTAAATATCCAAAACAGAGAAAATGATTAAACAAAGATTAATAATGCATGTGCTGAAGTTGGAATCAATGAAATTTTGACTTCATCAACTCAACCATCACCATTAGAGGTCAAACCAATCATAACTGAAGCTGCGTCTTTCACACTTTATGAGATACATACATTAACCTGTTTTATTTGGATTCAATTTAATTGTGCTGAGACTGGTTAGTACTGACAGCTTCGTTCTTAGTGTGTTTCATATTGAAGTTGTCCCAAGAGTTTGTGCTTTCTCAATAATGATAAAGCGAGTTTGGCGTGCTGTCAGGGGCGAGCCGGGGGTTCGGAGAACCTCAAGCCCTAGTAACGATAGCCCTAGCTAGTGCCAGGCTTGAGGCCGGCTCGAACCCTGCGTGCCCCCCTTAAGGAGGAGAAGGGGAGGAGGAGGGATTGCAAAAGCGAGATACTGAAGGGAAGGGATCTGGTTTATTTATATTGGATTTTAGCGGTCTGGTTGGCTAACAACGTAGGCAGTAATCATTAGCTGATTACTTACAGCTGGGTTGCATTCCGACCGCGCTTTCTCTCGAAACTGGTTTACAACTATTTAACATGAAAAAACATGAACATTGTTTTTGGTCTCTATTAGAATGATCCCAAAGCTAATATAAACTTTTGCAAGTATAACTAATTCATGTCCATAGTCTGTGTTGTTCATTTGCTGTATTGTAAGCATCAAGAAAAGCAGAATGACAGATGTTCTGTAAAAGTTGTCCACCAATCCAACAATTTAACAAAATATCAATTACTGCTTAATGTTTATTTTATTGTAAATGCTTAGGTTTGAAACATTTATCCTTTCATTTAAGCATGAGAATCATATTTTATTCAATATGCATGTTAAACTAAAATCTAAACCTAGTTGTGTTTTAAATTGTTAAAACCATTAATAAATTGTAAGCTTTTAATTGTAATACTTTTTTTTAGTTAATGCTATGATTGAATCAAAGATGTTGATTTAAAAATGCTGTGGGTTTTGTTTGTATAATGTGTCATGAAAAACTAACAAACAAGTGATTAATAATTATTACTGAATTACAAAAAATTTAATATGAAACATGAAAAAGGCCAAAATGAGATATTATCATGAACCAAATTATGAACAATTTCTCAAAGCGCTTTTGCCAATGTGTTGAGACGGTCTTTAAGTAGGCTACTGTAAGTCTTACCACTCAAGATCAGCGTGTGCCCAATTATATGAAGGTAAAACAGTAGCAAAACTCGAGAGCTTGCGAATTTGAATGTGAGAACTTGTAAAATGAATATTTGTATTTGTAAGCTGAAATTTATACTCACAGCTCTGATGTGAAAAGCTGCATCTATCGATTTGCACACACA